>PVJH01038247.1:0-17272 GCA_004026705.1 Nesogale talazaci | reverse complement strand
CCCTGGCTGCTGGGCGGACTCCGAAGTTCCCCAGCGCAGGGGTGGAGCAGTCAAGGTGGCGAGTGGTGGCCGCAGCTGCCTTGTCTCTGCCCCAGGAGCCCACAGCTGCAGCTGCGTGCTGTGTCTCCTCCCGATAGTCGTGCAGTGAGTCTGTCTGCACTCTTTGGCCCAGTAAGCTTTACCCTTTCAGAACGTAGTCTACAGGAAGTAGGCAAATATTTAAATTCGAGTTTGTATAAGTTAAAATGTAAAAGAATCCTCAATGGCCCATAAGAAAATGACTAGAGGCTGAGCCCCGGTGGTGTAGTGGTTGTGTGCGGGACTGCGGCCCACTGGGATGGAGGTTCGATTCCAGCTCCACGGAGCAAAGGCTGGGCCTCCTACTCCCACCACCTGAGGGCAGTGATGCCCCCCCCCCCAAAAAAAAAGAAAGAAAAAGAAAATTACTAGAATACGCATCGAAGTGCGAAGACATGCTGCAGAATGATTCGGCTGAGGAGCGGAGTGGTAGGATGGGCCGGAGGCTGAGCGAGCCATGGTGGTGGCCCACCCCACAGCAAAGTCTAGCAGGGCCTTCCCTGGCCCGGCAAGGCACGTGTTGGACCATCGATTCCTTCTCGGGTAGTAGCCTAATAAAACTTTGAAGATGGCCGTCAACATCAACGATGAGGAGCGCCGGTTTTCTTCGGGACTGGTGTTGTCGTGGGTGAGGAGGGGCACACAGCCCTCTGTACTGACTGGGTCTGTCTCGGCCTCGTGTCTCTCCTGTCTCTCCTGTCGTTCAAAGTGGACCTCTGTAGGGGTCTTGACTGACACCATGCCACAAGCCGTTCTCTCTCACCTTTTGAGTCCTCGGATATGTAAGACACAGGCTGTGGCCAGGCAGCACACGGTATGGTGTGGGGCTGACGCTGGGTCTGTGTCCGAGAGTGGTCGCTTGGCCGGGAGATGGTGGCCGTTGACACGTTGGTCTCCTGGGTTGCCAGGTGGCTGCACCTTCCTGTACAGAAAGGGCCTGCACCCTTCCTCCTGGTTCCTCTGCACCAGCCTGTGCGGATTTTGGACTCCACTTGGTTGGAAGTGTCACATGCGTAGGACGGCCAACTTTTCTTGCTGTCATGTGTGCCATTTCCGTGTGCATTTTCCACAGGGTCACAAGCAGGTAGAAAGCCCGCCCTGGTGGGCTGCACAGTGTGGGAATCTGAGGGGTCGGGGTAATGAGAGTTGGACGGAGGCTTGGGGTGCCGCATGCTGCAGGTGGGGACGCCCTACCTGCACGGAGAGCCTTCGGCCCTGCATCCTGGTTTTCTTGTGGCCACTCCCGGCTGTCTCCTTGTCTCCTCCAAACTCCCTCCAGTCAAGTAGGAGTTTTAGCTCATGGAAAACTAACTTCATGGCAAAGTATCAGATGCTGTGAAGATGGTCTGGTGGATTGAGACGTCACCACGGGGTGGGGACAGGCTGCCCACCGTGTGTTGTCCCTTCTTTGCACGCAGGGTGACTCAAAGCCGCCTTACTCCTATGCACAGTTGATCGTCCAGGCGATTACCCTGGCTCCGGACAAGCAGCTCACGCTCAACGGCATCTACACCCACATCACGAAGAACTACCCCTACTACAGGACGGCGGACAAGGGCTGGCAGGTACGCTCCAGGGCCGCCGCGGGCAGTCAGGTTCGGAGGGAGCAAGCCAAGTGTAGGGGGAGGGGAGCGCGTCCCAGGCCCCTCTGGGCTGTGCATGTCCACACTGGGTGCCCAGCTGTGCAGCTGCAGGCGGGAGACCCGCGCCAGCCTCTAGCTGCCCAAGTGCAGCCAGGGAATGGGCAGGTGCCGTGTGAGGCGTTGGTTGAGCGCGTCAGTGACCCTGGGAGCATCCTGCGAGATGGCCAGCTGCGGGGAGGGTGGGGGTAGGGGGTTGAGAGAATACTGTTTGCTCCCCGGTAGAGGGAGAGCCAGCCCCCTCCCTGCCCTTGTTGGGGTGGGGCCTCTGGCCTGGTGCTGCCAAAGTTCCCGCTTCTGAGTCTGGCTGCCAGTCCCTGATTTGGGGGCAGGCTTTCTGAGGACTCCTTCCTAGGGGCTTCTCCCAGCCCTGGTCCCTGGGCCTGAGGGGCACGTCAGGGAGGCCGAGGGGCCCTGGGACTCAGTGTGCTTTTAGGTCAGCCCCTCTCTGCTGTCTGGAGCTGGCAGGGCTACTCTTGGGACAACTCTCAGTAGCTCTGGGACCCGCAGGCGCAGCTTCTCTGCCCCGGGGGTTGAACAGCGCCTGCTGTGTGCCTGCTGAGCCTGTGCAGAAAGACAAGTCTCCGCACGGACAGGCTTCTGTTTGCTCAGAGAGCCCGGCTGCTCGGGCTGCACAGCTGCCTGCGAGCTGGTGGGCATTCTGAGCAGAGGCTGCAGTCTGCACCCCACAGGGTCTCCCAGGAGGGAGACGCCCAGTCAGAGGAGGGGCTGAGAGGGCCTGTTGGCAACGACTGGCTCCTTCCCCTACTTGTACTTTTCTTAGGATTTTTTTGGGGGGGCATCACTGCTCTCCGGCAGTGGGAGTAGGAGGCCCAGCCCCACTGCTGGAATTGAACCTCCGTCCCAGTGGGCCGCAGTCCCGCGCACAACCACTACACCATCGGGGCTCAGCCCTTCTTAGGATTTTCTAGTGACGCTTGTCCCCAGTCCAAAGTTGAGGTACTTGCTGGAGATTGTGAAAAACTTGGAAAGACAGCCTTCAAGCAGGACCGGCGTGAATTTCTCTGTGGAAAGTGGGGCTGCATGATGGGAGCCTGTCCGAGTCCTCAGGGATTGTTGTCTGTCCCGGATGCAGGCGTAGACGGTCGCTGCTGTGCACACACGGCAAGTCAATCCCACGGCACCCTGAGACTGGGGCCTGCTGGGAGAGGCTCTGGGCGGGCGGCAGAGTGCTCCGCAGGGCACAGTCCTGGGGCAAGTGAACAGCAGAGGCCAGCTTGCCCCGAGTCCGAGGACCAGCCTCCAGGCGACACCAGGTGAGACCTGGTAAAGGCAAGCTCTCCTGGACGTCCACACCGTTTCTTCGGACTGAGCCTCGGTGGCGTAGTGGTTGTGCGCAGGACTGCGGCCCTCTGGGATGGAGGTTCAATTCCAGCAGAGGCTCCACAGGAGCAAAGGCTGGGCCTCCTACTCCCACCACCAGAGGGAAAAGAAAAAAGAAAAGAAACCGTTTCTTCACCCAACTAACCCCGCGCTTCTCCCAAGTTCAGTGTGATCTGGGGCCTCCCTGGAAAGTCAGGATGCAGAACCTTGTGAGGCCAGCCGCCACTGGTCCCAACCAAGGAAGACTGGGCGAAACAGAGGCACTGCCTGTCTGATCCAGCGCCCTGCCCACCCTTGGCTCCCCTCAGTCAGTGCAGCCACACGCCTGTGTGTGGTGGCAGGCGGGTGCCCGGTGCCAACAGGACAGTGAGGAGGAGGACAGCTGCCAATTCTGCTGTCAGCACCCTCAGTGCTGCTCCTGAATTTGCCCTCTGATTCCAGTCCCGGGAGCTTCCACCCGCTCCCAGCCTAATGAGTCACCAGGGCAGTGGCCTCTCCTCCTCTGCGATGGGGCCTGGGGATGGGGAGCAGTCAGGGTCTCACTTAGGGTCCTGAAGAAATGGGTGGAAAGTTTGTGTGGTTGTCAGCCAAACCCTATAAGAAAAGTGTGTCTATGTGTTTACAGAAAACTTCAATAAACCACTTGCCACCTCCTAGGCATGACCACACCTGCCCTCTGATCCCTGGCAGCCACAGCAGTGGTGGAAGGATTTGTTGTGGCTGTCATGTGTCTTCCCCCCTGGGCCCCCCACCCCCTGGCTGCTCTGGGCAATGTAGACCTCCAGGTGTGCCCACAGTCCTGTCACAACGGTGGGAGCCCAGCACCTTGACTGAAAGCTGTGGCCTAGAGCACGCAGGTGGTTGGTTGTGGCTGAGGCTGCCGGAGGTGCTGGAGTCCGTGGACAGCTGGCTGCCCTGAATGGCGGCCACGGGAGACTGGAGGCCTGCAAAGTGCTGCAGTGTGAGGAGCACAGGAATGGTGGCCGCGTGTCCGAGCTGAGGTTCTCGACAAGCAAGGGCCACGTGAACAAACCTGTGCCATTAACCGCCGAGGCCACTGGGCCCCTGCCGGCTCTGCCCATGCTTGCAGCTGCCCACAGTGTCCTGCGCTGATGGAGTGTTTCTGGAGACCCGGGCAGGCGGCGGCAGCTCGACTGGCCTCCACCCATGGACAGTCCTGTCTCCCGCTCCTGTGGGTGGGGACCCACAGCTCTGCCTGGCGTCCCGGGGGCCCTGCCATTTCTCTGCCTGTGTTGTGTGTGTGCCGCGGAGAAGCGTTGCTGCTGGGGCTGGAGTGTCCGCGCTGCATCCTGAGGTCCAGCATCCAGGCTTGTGCTTTGCCAGCGACTCCGCTGGGCACACGGTCTCTCAGCAGAGAGAGAGAGGACTTCGATGTGTGCTTTTCTGTTTCATAGAATTCCATTCGCCACAATCTCTCTCTGAATCGTTACTTCATCAAAGTCCCGCGCTCCCAGGAAGAGCCAGGCAAAGGCTCCTTCTGGAGGATAGACCCCGCCTCGGAGAGCAAGCTGGTGGAGCAGGCCTTCCGGAAGAGGCGGCCTCGGGGCGTGCCTTGCTTCAGAACCCCTCTGGGGCCGCTGTCCTCGAGGTAAGGACGAGGGCTCCAGGGTCCCTGTCGAAAGCAAAGCCATGTGGGCGCATTCGCAGCCAAGAGGGGAGTGTGGGGTGCCCATGGCGTCTGGAGTGTCGCCTGCTGGCCAGAGCTTGCTTTAGGGCCTCGGGGACCATAGTGTGTCGCCTCCCTAGGCGGCGGCATCCCGGGGACTCTGTCGGGACAGGTCATGGTCGCCCTCGTCCGTGAGCAGCTGTCTCTGTGGAAGGGCGGCTCACACAGTGGTGTAGGCTGAGCGGTCGCCTTGCCACCTCCCGAGGTGCTTTATTGGTAAACCAGCCCCACCAGCCTGGCCTGGCCTCTCGCACCCCCCCATGACGGCCCCTAGGCAGGCAGCCACGGCTGGTGCACCAGGCAGCTTGCACTGGCTGCTCTTTCTCGTCTTCTCTCAGAAGTGCCCCTGCCTCTCCCAACCATGCGGGAGTGCTGTCAGCGCACTCGAGTGGTGGCCAGACCCCCGAGAGCCTGTCCCGGGAAGGATCCCCAGCCCCCTTGGAACCTGAAGTGGGAGCCGCCCAGCCCAAGCTCGCTGTCATCCAAGAGGCACGGTTCGCCCAGAGTGCACCAGGTGAGCCCCCTCGAGACCTCAGGGAGAGCACGCCTCTGCATTATTCCAGAAAAGACAAGACACACGTCGATGCCGTGTACCCAGCTGAGAAGGTTTCGTAGACCCAAAACACTTGCCAAACTCAGGGACCCTCTGGACACGGTCTGTGTGCAGGTGCTCAAAATGACACATGCCCCCCAGTACGGTCCTTAATGCCAGGAGGTCACCGAGGTGGACAGAGCCTCCACAGACCTTCCAGGCTCAGGGAGAGCAAGAGGGCCTGTCAGTACGTGGATCCCGGGGTGCCTGCCCAGGGCAGCACAGAACCACACACCAGGAGAGGGTGCTGTGGGGCACGGTACAAAGCAGGCTGCTCACCTGAAAGGTGGGGTCTGCTCAGAGACACTGAAGGACAGGCCTGGCATTTCCAAAAACAAGCCACTCGTTGTGAGTCCATGACGGTGCCCCCAAGTTCTCCTGCAGGCCTTCCTTTCTCTCGTCTACACCCAGTGATCCTGTCCCTGGACCTCTCTCCTTGCAGGCTCCCCTTTGTCCAGCCAGCCTGTTCTGATAACTGTGCAGAGACAGCTGCCACCAACGATCAAGCCTGTGGCCTACACGGTGGCTGCCCCTGTGACCACAGCGACCCCCCAGCAGCCTGTTGTGCAGACAGTCCATGTGGTCCACCAGATCCCTGCGGGGGCGGTCACCAGTATGACGGGGTTGGCCCCGGCAAACGCTTACGCAGTGGCTGGCCCCGCCGTGGTCACCCAAGCAGCTGTGGTGACCCCTCCCAAGTTAGAGCCACAGGAGAACGGAGACCACAGAGAGGTACAAGGTAAGGCCGAGCTGCCATGTCTGTGGTCATTTCTGGATGGGTCCCTTCCAGGTGCTCCCCTCTCCCCGCCATCACCTCTGGATGCTCTCCCCACCCCCCCACCAGCCCCTCCACTGCCGCCCCTCCTGTTTCTCGTTATCTGTCTCACGTCAGTCCTCTCAGGCCCACGTTTCTCTCCTCTTGCCAGTGAAAGTGGAATCTCTCCCTGCCATTGGTCACCCCCCACTGGGCACTGCTGGCCGGGTCATCCAGACGTCCCCACCCACCCCTGTCCAGACTGTCACCATCGTCCAGCAGACACCGCTAGGCCAACACCAGCTCCCGATCAAAACCGTCACTCAGAACGGGACTCACGTGGTACCAGTCGCCACTGCCGTCCACGGACAGGTGAACAGCGGTAAGAGTCCCTGGCCCGGCTGTGTCCTGATGTGAGCTATAGGACCTGAGCCCAGCAGCTGGGGTCCAACAACGGGGCTCCCTGTCCACATCAGCAGCTGCCTGTGTTGTCTGAGGAAGTGTTAGCATTTCCTGGAAGTGGGCTTGGGCCCAGGTGACACTGCACCATTCCTGGGAAGTGGACAGGGCAGCAGCTCTCACGAGATTCCCAGCTGAGGTGTCCTGGAGCCCCCCTGGCCTTGGCCGATGGACCTGGGCTTATTGTGTTGGGTGTGCTGCCAGGTGCACCCGGCACGCAGGTGAGTGACAGTGAAGGTGGGCTGGAGACCGGCTGCTGAGAGCTTGATTGGAGCTCGGGCCTGGAGGATGGGGTGTGCACGGCCACCCGGCTGCCTGCTCCTGCAGCCCTGCGAGTAGTGGGTAAGGCTGGAAAGGCCTGTGGGGCTGGAACTTGTGCCGACAGTGGTGGCCATCCACGCCAGGTATCAGCCACACAGACCTGGGGGACCTGCGCCACCATGCTGCCCAGCTGCTGCTCCCTCAGGGGCTCAGTCCTGCTGGGCAATGTCATGGGGTCCTCATGAGCAGGCTCCTTAGTCACGGGGACCATGAAGCCCTCAACCACCTGCCCACACACAGAATTAGCTGGTTTTGTTACAGAGCAAAAAACCAGAAAGCCTTCCTGCACGAGGGAGGGGAAAAGTGCCTGCAGGCATGGGGGGGGGGGGGGGGGAGGTCCTCAGAGGAGCCCGCTCCAAGGAGTCTCTGGCGAGGGTTAGGGCCTGGACCCTCTGAGAGGAGCAGAGGCCTCCAGGGCTGGACTCAGTCGTCTGCCCAGGGGGGAGAGCTGGGCACGGCGTCTCAGAGTGAGACCATCACTGCTGCACATTCTGGGCCTGGCCACCTTGCGGAGAGAGACCTGGAGCGGCGGCTAGCATGGGGACAGACTTCACAACGGCAAAGTCGGTTCTTGATTTGCCTCAGTTGCTGCTAACACTGACCCCGACACCGCCCTCCCACCCCAGCGTGCCGGCCGTGGCACCTTTTGTGTTGCTGTCACCAAGAAGCTCCAGACCCGTGGCCATGGGAGTCCAGGCCGACTGAGAGTGAGACCACGGGGTAGAACCGCCCCTGCGACCCCTCTTCATGGGGCAGGAAGCCCCGCCTCGCTCCCTCGCTCGCTCTGTCTGTCTCTCGGAGCATTCCTGCTCTCGAACCATGGGCCCCGTGGTTAGCTGTCAACACGAGAGCACAGCACCCGGGCCCTGTGTTTCTTGGAGTCCTCCTGCCAGCCAGAGGGCGACTGCAGCCTCCGGCTCTTCAGCTGGTGGCCTCGGGGTCAGACGGCCTGAGCTGTGATTCTGACTCTCGGTCTCTTTGCAGCTGCCGCCAGCCCCTTACACATGTTGGCCACCCACGCGTCGGCATCCGCCTCCCTGCCCACAAAGCGCCAAAACGGCGAGTCGCCAGAGCAGCCGGAGCTGAAGCGGATCAAGACGGAGGCCGGGGAGAGCATCGTCATTGCCGTGAGCGTGGACGCGCCGCCTGCAGCTGCCCGGGAGAAGGGCGTCCAGAACTAGGCGCCCCGCTTCCCAGAGCGCCGTCCCCACGCCGTGAGCGTACGGGCCCTGCGGTTAGACTTCACCTCTCAGCACTGAAAACACAAACCCAGGCGGCCTTAAGACTCTTTGTTAAACCAGAGACCACACTTGAAGAAAACCACACACAGCAAAACCTTGACCCAGAGGCCATGGTCTCCTTCCCTGCCGAGCCTCCCTGGTCCCTCTGCTCAGCCGGCAGGCCTCACTCCCAAACTATGGGACTGTCCATGCGCCCGCAATGGGGCAGAAGGGGCTGCCCACCGCCACCCCGCGTGAGCCACCCCGGTGGGCACTGGCTGACAGTATTTTGTGGAATTAGAATCTTTTGAGGGGAACTTTCTTTCTTTACAAGACAACGGGGTCATTGGCATTTCAAATCACTCCATGGCTACTCTGGACATTTTTGAGTCCGTCCCCCCCCATTCCCCCCGACTTTTCATGCGACCCTCACTCTGGGAGAAGAGAACGCGGCTTCTGTTTTACTGTGCTCGGCCCGGGGGTTGACGTCCTCTCGCCTGTCGCTCAGGGACGGCGACGCGGAGCTGCAGGTGGTGCGGGCAGAACGGCCGCCCGGGACGGGACGCCTGGCTGCTGCATGTGGGGAGGAGCCGAGGGCGGGCGGGGCCCCAGGCTGGGACTCGCCCGGGACCCCGCACTTAGCCGTTTCTTTCTTGCTCTTTCCGTCGTTTGTTTCTCTGTGTTGACTTTGCCCGCCATACTTTTCTACTCTGAGTAAAACGGATCTTGAGAAGTGTTACATTATGTTCAAAACCACAGAACTGCTACCACTGCATCTGGAAGAAAGATTCAATCTTCTGTCGCACAGCCTTCCAAACAAGATCAAAGATCTCTCCAGGGACGCCGCCACCGCCTCCTCCTCGCTCCAGAGCCGCCGCACACCCTGTGGCTGAGGCCAGCTGCTGCAGCCGTAGGACCGGGCGGCCGCTCGCGGGAAGCCCGGACTGCAGCAAGGTGAGGGGGACGGCAGCCTGGTGGCCAGAGCGCGGCTCCCACCCAGGACAAACCACTCGCCTCCCAGCGGGCGCCGGCCGGCGGGGCAGCTGCGCACTCAGAGGGCTTTGGCCTTGTGGATTTTTTAGTGTCATCATCATAACATTATTTATTTAAATGTAGTTATTTTGGTATTTAATTTTTTTTAAAGAGAGGGGGGAAAAAAAGCAACCCTGTATTTTCCTGATGGAATGAAAAACAGCTCGATATGGTGTACTTAGGTGACTTAAGAACATTTGTTAATTTACCTAAAGACCAAATATGATCAGTCTGTTCCGAGTGTTGTGTGTGGACCCACAATGTCCCTGCAGATGTGCATCTTCAAGGGGGTGCAGCACTACACACGCGCTGGATCTGTCGCTTGGCCACGGCGGCGGCGATGACGGCGGAGAGACTGGTGGCAGCACCCGAGCCCGCGGCGTGCCCGGAGGGAGGCCCACAGGCCGGGGCTGCTCCGTCGTGTGGGGTGTCTCGTTGCAGCCTGGGTTCTCCGTGGCTGCCTCTGCTCATGCCCCCTGGCAGTCTGGCAGACCAGTGCACAGAGACCTGGAGTGGCTGTGCCCACAACGGCACTCCAGAGAGTGGGCGATGATGAGCCCAGAGGAGACCGAATGGAGCGGGAGGGACCCTGTTGGGCACGAGCCACCTTGTTCTCAGAGGGCAGCGCTGGAGTTGCTTGGCAAGGAGGCCGCACTGTAAGTCGCTGATGCCCGCCGAGACGTGTGGCACATGCAGGTTGCTTACTCGTTGCACGTAAAACAAAGGGCAGAAATGAAACCGTAGCTTCGGTTAGTAAACTAGCGGGCCCTGGTTTGTCCTTCCAGCCTTTAAGGCGTTGGTGGGCATTGGAATTGGGCTCTCAATTCCCCAAAGCCCTCAGGCATGGAGCATGGGAGCCTTCCTGTCAGAATGCGACTGGCCGGTGGACCCTGTCACCACCCATTTCTCATCCTTGGGGCTCTCGCCCTGGTTCACGTGCCGCGAGCTCCCAGCTGCCCACTCGTGATTCCTACCTGTTTTCTTTTCAAGTCTCTGCTTTGATCTTTGCCAAACGTATGAGCTCCCTCAGGGAATAGAAACTTCATTTCAACAGCTTTGGCCAGAACCAAACAATGATACAGAAAGGACAGTCACGTCGGAGCCAAGGTGTGTGCTGCATTCCAAAGCGTCTGCGGTGGTTTCCAGGCTGCTCTTCCTCTTGCTTCAGCAGAGCGTGCACGTGGCCAGTCGAGCCCCTCCACACGCCCGCCACCCACTCCCGTCATTGTCCTCTGCTAGTGTACCAGAGTTGTCGGTAGTTTCGGTCAGAAAGGGGGGTGGGCGGGGCGGTGTCAGGACTTGGGATGTCTGTGCCGTGTCACACGGAACATAAGTAACGATCTCGAAGTCCTAACTTACACTCTTCTAGAAAGTACAGTGGTGATTTGTGTGCAAAGATTTGAAATTTTAACAGAAAAGTACCAAGTTCCTGAAATTCAATAAAATATTTTTATTAATTTTAATTGAATATGAAGTGTGATTGTTATTGAGTATAAATTTAATCGGGCGTGCGAGGGGTCCTGTCCCAAGCACGGCGTTTGCTGACTCGTGCTAAAACCCAAACCAGCCTTGCTGCCCTTGTATCAGTTCTGGCTCACCGTGACCCTGTGGGCGGGCCACGGAGACCAACTCTGGGGTCTTTGTCCCATGGAGCAGAGCAGCCGGTGGTTTTGAACCACTGACAGCCCAATGCCACTGCGCTGCCAGGGCTCCTGACGAGTGACAACGGTTTGCCTGTGGAAAAGGTGAAAGTCTCGGGCTGAGCCCCGTGGCGTAGTGGTTGTGCGCCGGACTGCGGCCCACTGGGACGGAGGTTCGATTCCAGCAGTGGGGCTGGGCCTCCTGCTCCCACCACCAGAGGGCTGTGATGCCCCCCAAAAAAACAAAAAGAGAAAAAGGTGAAAGTCTCGGGCAGTGCTGACAAGCTTGTTCATAAAATCTGTTTATTTCCAAGTTGTTGTCACTACCATTTCTTTTTTTGGGGGGGCGGGGGGTGGGGGAGCTACTCAGCACTGCTCCTGAGAGCCACCGCTGGATTTGAACCGCCAAGCCCATGGGCTGCAGTCCTGCACTCAACCATTTACGCCACCGGGACTCAGCCTCTGAAACTACCATTTCTTAGACATCCTTGCCCCTCAACCTCAAGAGTGCGCATCCCTGCAAGTCGTGGGAGATGTGCCCTCGCGTGAGGTGAGAGGCGTGCGGGATCCAGTCCCTCTGCCCGACACTTGCCCCTGCCCCCTGGGGGTGCCAGGGTGCTCGCTGCAAAGAGCAGCAGCACTGGAGGTGAGGGTCACGGGCCCCGGGGAGCTACGGGAAGCTCGGATTTAGCGTTACAGGGGAGCCCTGTCAACGAGGATCCTGAGAAGCACGAAAGAAGTGTCCGTCCTGTACCAAGGCCATCCTCTGACCCAAGGAAGCGTCGTTCAGAATTGTTTCTGTCCGGCGTTGTCTCATCGTGTGTTGTATCAGCAGATGCTTAGCAGAGTCCCCCCTCCGGAAAAGCACCTTAATGCGGGAGGTGAACCGTGGTGAAGGGAAGCTGCCGAAAGGGAGTAACAGCTGTTCCAGAAGGTGACCTGGCTTTATTTGAAAAGTCTTGCTGTTTTAAGGAAGAAGAATTCAGACCGCAGGAACTGTCCTGCACCCGGGGGTGCAGCACGAGAGGAGACACGCCAAGGAGCCTCGCCGACTCTTGTCAGGAGTTCCGGCAGACGGCACCGTGCAGCAGCTCAGGACTGAAGTTGGGGGTGAAACTGCAGTGTGTAGTGCCTCGTGCTTTGCCCGGTGCCAGGACCCCCTGTAGGGTTTTGTGGGCGTGCACTGTGTGCGGGAGCTCGCCCCTCCACCTCTGCACGTGTCCACAGCGGTTTTTAAAAAAAGAGAATTGAAAGGGGTCCCAGGTGCCAACTGATGAAGTGATGCCTGTGACCATGTTTCATGTCTGAGTGAACACTCCGGCCTCTCCTCCAATGGCAACAGCTCCCGCTCATTGACACCTGAGAAGGAACCGGCAAGTGGGGAGTCCTAGAGAACTCAGGGGACGGTGATTTGTGTAGGTGCCTCACATCAGGACGACCCGAGCTGCAGACCGTGAGCAGATTGCAGGTTTCCGGGGACAAGGAGTTAGGTCATGTCATTTTTTCCACGGACTGACTGTGTGGGTGAACATCTATCTCCCCTCTTTCCTGACCGTGGGTTCAGAAAGGGGAGGCGTGTGGGGCAGGTGGCCGGACACCGGGGACGTGTATGCTCCTGTAAGCATCCGCCCTGCAGACAAAAACTTAGTCCTGGAACAAGAACCACCAGCGACGGTGGGAGGGGCAGGGCGTGGAGACCCAGGCAGTGGTGGGCAGAAAGATCCCCACTATTTTGCTCTTCTCTCAGTACTGTGGGGAAGTGGCAGAGAAACTAGTTTACGCTCTCTTGGAGATGCTGTGCGGGCCTGAGACGGACCTCCGCCAGCTGGAGAAGGGCCACCGAGACTGGGACACGGCAAAGACCCAAGTCCTGGGTGAGACGTACGCCCGCCACCCACAGAAGGAAGGAGCACCCAAAACCTGGACTTTGCCCCGTTAATTGCCTGCTAAGACAAACATGTCAAAATTAACAACAGGGGGCTGAGCCCCGGTGGCGTAGTGGTTGTGCGCGGGACTGCGGCCCACTGGGACGGAGGTTCAATTCCTGCAGTGGGGCTGGGCCTCCTACTCCCATCACCGGAGAGCAGTGATGCCCAAAAAGAAAAAAAAACATGAAGTCTTCAAAGAGACAAAGACAGGCACCTCACTTGGATGAGGAAGACCACCCCCTCAGGTTAAAATGTGTCTGAGAAGCTGGCACTGAGTCACTCCTCTTTCTGGTTTAGGGCGCATTGCTTCTCCTTCGTGGCACTAGAATGCGTCTCTGGGTGTCTCTCTGGGCTTGCCCTGCTTGGTTCTGTTGCTGGCATCCCTGTGTCGAATTCTGCTGCTTTGCCTGTGGGCCTCCCTCAGTTGGTGACTTCATTCTTCCATCAGCTCACACTGCACACGTGGGTGTGGCCCAGGCCCCGCCCTGACTCCTCCTGGGGCCTGGACGCACAGTTGAGGCCAGAAGCTGCTCTGAGCAGAGTCCTGCTTGAGGGACGGGTGGGAGTTGTCTGGGACACTGGCCCACTTGGGACAGGCCAACAAGCAGCCCGCCCCATAGGCTCATGTGCCTGATTCCAAAATCAACAGCTCTAGATGTTTCCCCAGATTACCTGATGTTCTTGCCAAGGGGCTCTCTGCTCCGCTCTTTGGCTTGCATGGTGCCACTAGCACTTCTTGGAGCACTTTATAGTGACAAACTGAGTCTTCTACGTGCATTTATCAGCGCTCCTTATTAGAAGGAGACATTCAAGACTGGTTCCTTTTTTAACTTTTCTTTCTCCTCCATGGTTTTTGATGAGAAACATGTGTTCAAATAGTTACTGCCTCCATGTCATGAATCATTTTCCTTTGGCTTCATGTATGATTTCTGTCTTTGGCTTTCAGTAGTTTATGACACGGCTACATCTTGAATTTATTCCGTTTGGGTTTCACTAAGCTTCAGGAACTTTTTTTTTTTTGCATCACTGCCCTATTGGTCACGGGAGCTACCCAGTGCCGCTCCTGAGAGCCGCCGCTGGATTTGAACTGCCAAACCCGCGGGCCGCAGTCCCGCACTCAGCCACTTACGCCACCGGGGCTCAGCCAGCTTCATAAATCTTTTTTTTTTTTTTTGGGGGGGGGGCATCACTGCTCTCCGGTGGTGGGAGTAGGAGGCCCAGCCCCACTGCTGGAATTGAACCTCCGTCCCAGTGGGCCGCAGTCTCGCACACAACCACTACGCCACCAGGGCACAGCCCCATAAACCTTTAAATCGGTATCTTTTGCTAAGAGAGTTTTAGAACTTCTTCAAACTAATGTCTTTTTCCTTTGAGAATTCAGATACAAATACTAGACCTTTAGTATTGTCCACAAAACTGCGTTTTCTCAAGTTTTTGTGCAAATTGGATCATTCTTTTTCTCGAGTGGGCTATTATGGGAAGAATAAAAACACTTGGACCCGGGGGTGGGAAACACGGTTCTGTAGACATGCGTGGTTGCAGGAAGCACAGAGCTGGGGAAACCTGAGGCCACACAACAGTGTAGCCAGTCAGGGCCAGCAACTCAACCGGTGGGCAGGGGGCGTGGCTGTGGCTGGAAGCATGGGCCAGATCACGGGGGCCTTGTGTGTCGTCTTTCGTCAGTGGTGAGTTGTTGTTGTGGGGAAGGGATGTGGACTCCTGTAATGGTGCTTCTGGGTGGACTTGCCGCCCCCAGTTGAGGGAACAGTTCAGGGAGCTGGAAGCGGAAGGGCTCATGGCAAGGCCGATGGAAAATGGACCAGCTTTCACATCCACGTGCCAGAGAAGCCACAGAAACAGGACACTGGGTGAACAGATATCTTCAGCGAACAGTCGCTGCGTAAGGCTTTGATTTTGCAGTCACCAGTGTGGCTGGCTACCAAAGCAAGGGCTGGTGCAGACGTGGGGCCTTCGCGCCTGCCTGGCTGTGGCAGACCACCCAGGACCCGAGAAGGACAGGGACTCCCTTGTAAGCAAGTCGGGCCTCTGGCTGACCTGGGACCTAGCAAATGACTCAGGCAGCACAAGTGCCAGCCCTGTGCCCCTTTTTCACCGAAATGGAAAATTTGAACCCAAATGAACCTACTTGATGCTCCACCCACCTGTCCCCCTTCAACACGGTCTTCGGACAGCACCACGGTGCCTCCCCTTCAGTTTACCTCGCCTCCTCAAGCCACCTGCAAGCCTGCCTCAGGTCCCACGTCTCGGCGTGGATGCACCACTCCTTTACAAGAAAAGCCCTCTGGGGCCATTCTGCCACGAAGTCTCAAGCTGCCAGCTGCTACACTTGGCAGGGAGCATGCGCACTGGCGAGGCAGGCCACACAGCAGCACCCACACTCACCACAGGGCACCTGCTCGGCCACAGGACATCTTTAGGGCTGCTGAGACCCACTGTCCCGTCATCTCAAGGCAGAGCGGGTCACCTGTGAGGCTCGTCTGGGTGCAGACACACCTGTCCCAGGCTCACAGCTTACACAACTTCAGCTGCTTCTCACCCTGCGACTAGTCACACATGCACACACACGCACGCCCGTCAGGGTGAGGGTCTGCACTGTGGGAGGCTGCCCACACGCCCTTCCCTCTGGGGAACAAGACTCGTGTCCAGGAGGAGTACACAAGCCAGTCACCACATCGGTGACGTTAGGATGAAGCTGGAGTGCCTCTGGCCTGCATTCAGCCCAAACACGACAGGCCCCCTCGCTGGCTACACGAGCACAGGAGCGGTGACCGCGGGCAACTTCCCCTCTCTGCTCCCCAGGGTGCACTGCCCGAGTTCTCCAGGAGGTCTTGCTCTGCACTCCCGGTGTGCCCAGTGTGGGGGGACGGACCTGTGTTCACAGTCCCACCCACGGGAAGTCAGTGGCTAGGGCAAGGGGAACACATTTGGTTTTCCCTCGTGAGAAATTTTAGTTCTCACTTTGCAGATAGAGAGTACAACAAAATTAGTCACTTTTATTTAAGAGAAACATTACAAATAAGTGTGCAAAATTAAATTTCATGATTAAATACACATAAAAATAACATGCATACTTGACATCAAAATCCACAATGTTAGCTGATTACAGGACAGAAAGGAACTGACAACAGAAGGGGCTGTGGTGTGGATTTTAAATGCCTGCAGCCTGACATGAAACATAAAATCAAGTCTCTTTAAAGGAAATTGAGGAAACTTAAATATATACCTCAAATAGTACTAAGGACATAAGAGCCCATAACCTGTTTTACTTATTACCAAAGGTTAAAAATACATTATGCGGCTTTCCCAAGTGTGTGGCTATCCGTACAGATGTCAGGAAGCAAACGTGGGGGCATTCCAGGGGGCCGGCAGGCTGCACGAGGCTGAGCCCCACAGTGAGCTGCCCGCACTGGCCGATCCATGAGGGAGTGGAGCCTCAGCCTCACCGTGCTGCCTGCATGCGACAGTCAGTGAGGTGAGGCTGCTGCAGCCTCAGGAGGAGAGCTGCTCCGGGGCCTGGTGTTTGCTTCCAGTCCAGGCAGGACGCACATGCCAGACGACGTTAACAGACACGCAGAGACCGTGACTCGAACTTACAGCAGGGACACATCCAGGACGTGCCGACAGAGGGTCTTCTGCATCAGTGCCAACTGGGGAAGGGAGCCCTCCCTCCTGTTCTAAGGCTGCTGCTGGTGGAATTACTTTTGTATCTCGATCCTGTGACCCTGGGGGCTCACGCTCACATGTGATCGTGTTCCCTTAAAGTGATAACGTAATGGAATCTGCTGCCAAAAACCAAGGTCCAAGTGTCCGGGCTCTCAGGCCGCCCCCTGCAGGGCGCCGTCCGCTGTGGAGGGTGCAGAAAGGCGCTGAGCCGTGTCACAGGTGACAGGTGGATCCCTCGAGAGGGCCTTGCGGTGACCGGCAGCCGCACTGCTCTGTAATACTGGAAAGGGGACGCTTTCTCAGGAAAGCAGACCACCACGTATGGCTTCAAGGTGGGGGACCCCGGGCCGGGCCGCCCCAGGAATGAGGGGGCAGCCTGGCACCTGCGGCACCGTGTCCGGGCGAGGGGCTCACAGCTTGTCGTCGGTCATCTCCAGGAACTGTGCGTACACGTCCCGGATGCACTCCCCCTTGGGGTTGAACAGGAACTTGTAGTAGCTGCCGTCGGCGCAGATGGCTACAACAGAGGGGGCCCTTAACCACGGCGCCGGGGCGCCTGCTGCAGACCGAGCTCACCAGGCCCGACCCAGCACGGGGTGCGAGGGCCCGTGAACCCACTCTGCTCGTCTGCCCCAAGGACCCCTGGGAGACCCCGGCAGGCAGGAGAGGTGCTCACCAATGACAGCGTTGGGCTCTGTCCCAAAGGCACAGATGCACGGCGAGCCAGAGGGGACCTGGAATTTGGAGAAGCTCCACTTGGAGCTGAAGTATTTCGGAAGGAAACTGGCAGACGCCAAACTGTGAGGACAAGCAAGAAAGCACCTCACCCAACCAGGTCACGACGCCACTGACAAGGCGAAGGCGCTCCCTTCAACCTCTCGCTTGTCGTCTGT
>PVJH01038246.1:0-17262 GCA_004026705.1 Nesogale talazaci | reverse complement strand
GGTGGCGCAGTGGTTGTGTGCGGGACTACGGCCCACAGGGTTGACGGTTCAAATCCAGCAGCAGCTCTCCAGGAGCAAGGCTGGGCTTCCTACTCCCACCAGGGTAGTGATGCGGGGGGGTGGGGGGGGGGGAGGGAATGAACAACTTTGATCTCCCTTAAAAAAAAAAAAAAAGAAAGAAACATAGTCTCAGGATTCGTACCGGTCTCTATCAGGTTGTTAAGTCTGGTCTTTTTTCATAATTTTACCTATTTTGATGCTACTCTAACCAGAACCTCTTCTTGTGATCCCTTTCAGAACGGGTAAGGAAGGAAGTCAGGCACCATCTAGTTTCTCTGGTTTCAGGGTCCTAGAGACTAATGTTTACATTGTTTATGAGTCCATTGGGTCGATTGTCTTCCTGTGCCATTTTTTTTTTTAATCATTTTACCAGGGACTCATACAGTTCTTGTCACAATACATACAAAGTGTCAAGCACATTGTGTCTTTTATTTTCTTCACTTTTTCTTGCTCCTGATGGAGATAATGAACTGTTTTTCAATTAAAGCAGTAAGAGGGGGCATTATTGAATTTCAAATGAAAAGAACAGTTGGCCTATTTAACTGGCAAATCTATAATATCCATCATGCTTTTATTTATGCTGCCACATAGAATTTAGAAATTAATAATTCCTCAAATAAGTGATTTTTTTATATAGCTGATCAAGTAGCAGTCTTATCAAGTGAGATTTTATTTAACTCCCTGAAGTCATTTTGCTGAAGTTTCACATGAAACACATGTGGTGCCAAAAAGGCATTATAACATAATACATAACCTATATACTAACTATTAACTTGTCAATCCATAGAGGAAATGTTGTTTGCAAGAACAAAGAAAAGCTATCACTCAGCATAGTGTTCTATGTTGTAGCATTCATTGGGTTTTCATTTCTCCCTCTCTCTCTTTTTTTTTTTTTTGGCCTTCATTTCTCTTTATGACAATAATATTACTGCTTTCCCTTAGCAAGCATTTTTAAAAGTGAAAACATTCATTTCTTAGCATTTTAAGTTAATGCCATCAGGTCACTGGTTTCTCTTTGTTCCTTACTATTAAATCATGAAATGCAAACCTTTCACTAGCACATTTAACATTACATTTTACTTGACAGGTACCCCCAAGAGAGCATAACTTCCAAGGACTCAACTCTTTGTCCTTCAGAATGCAGGAAGCTGCCCCTTCCAAGCAAAGATGCCTTTCGACCCCTACCTATCCCCTCCAGGGGGAGCCATCAATCCACACCAGGCACGAGCAAGGCTGACACCGAACCATCTTGCAAAAGGAACATGAAAGAACCCCAGGGACTTGGTGATCACAAAGACTCTCTCCATGAAAGCCCTTTCAAGTATGCTGGGAACGGAAATGAGTTTTACTTAGGAAATTCCTCCCCAGCCTCCCTTTTACAGAGCCACCCAAACCTTGAGAAAAAGGAGTCTGAACTTCATTTGTATATTGTTTCCACAACCTCACCAATATTTCTGCACTTAAAAAGTTCCTGGAACAACTATATTATAGTAAGTGTTCTCAGAAATTAACCTCACCTTGAATGATGTTTTTCAGGGCAATGGTGCCTTCCCTGATCTTCTGATTATTTTGGAAAGAGACCCTGGGAATTTAGTAATATTGTGAAAGACTAAATGCACTGGATACCTGTAGAGATGGCATTATTTAGGCTATTGCAATTGGAAGAATACTCCTTAATAAAATTGTTTTGACTTTTATCTTAAGGAGACTGACAATTTTCTAGTGACAGATAAACCAGGGTCATTGGTCTGCCTCAGCAGTCACAAGAAAGGGTGGAGATAGGTCTTATTACAGAATATTTAAGAGCAGGCTGGCCTTTGCACTTAACTGGGGCAGATTTTTCAACTGTCCCTATTTTTGGGGAGCACGCGAGGCTCAGAAAGAATTCCGATTGTCAAACATGTCTATATATTTTTTAAAAGTCTTTCTCTGTGTGTGTGTATCTATACATATGATATTATAAACAATAGGTCTATGGGAGTGATTGTCATCGTATCAGATGATTTTGTCTAGAAATCATCTAGTCTGAGTCTCTCATTTTATAACTGAAGAAAGAGAGGCACCAATGTCTTAAACACTCAAAATTACACAATCAGTTTAGGGGTCGAGTCAAAGTTCACATTTAGAAATCTTTATACTACAACAGAATTAGTTTTTAAAAGCAATTTATTACAGAACAATATCCTTTAAATTATATTCAGAATATGTCTATTATTAATCTTTTAATATAATTATTTCAGAAATTTCAAATGTTATTTCATTCAGAAAAAACTAGGAAGTAGGAGGTTTTAGAAATGGCTAACCATTGTGGAAAATTATGAAGAAATGCCATGGGGGGGCTACCTCTGATCTCTGATCTCACTGGGGGAAAGGAAAAGACTCATTTCCCATGAGGCAGCGGTTCAGATGTACCTCCACCTTCTTTATCCTATTCTTATCTTCCCCAGAACTCTGCTTCAATGCTGAATTCCTTCCCATGCCACCCTACTTCTCTGCTGGCTTCAGTTATCCTTTGCAATGCCCACACAGCACCCACAGACAACGCTCATGATCAAGAAAGTTTGCAGGATGCAAGTCAGGATCAGAATCATGAAGTATACAGTTCTTTTGTCCTCACTGCTCCTTCTCAGCCAAGCTAGTAGGCTTTTTTGGGTCCTCGGCCTCTCAGTGATGCAGTCTCTTGTCCTCTACTCTGATTAGACAAGTACTACAAAGCTTTTTTTAGCAATGGCAGCCACTTCCTGTCAACTGCTCAACTACTCTCATTCTGTGGCCCAGGAGTCCTACTGCTCTGTGTGCCACTCCACGTGCCACTCTGTGTGCTGCCACCGCCTCTCTGCACAGGGATCTCAAATACATTCCATTTTCAATTCTTCTTTCTTGATGGCGATGGGAGTCTCTATCCCTGGTTTCTGAAATTGCTTACTTTATACCCAGTGGAAGGGCAAAACTGATCAGGATCATAGTCCTCTACACCTTCTTTGCATGTCTCCATCTAGTCATCTGGGGCATGTTACAAAGACTATTTGACTATGCAAAGACATTCACCTGTGTGCACCATAATAAGCTGTGGGCAAACTTGATAAGCATGGGAATTCCAGAATTCTTTATTGTGCTCATGAGAAACTTGGAGATGGATCAAGGGGTAGGAGAGCTAGTAGAACAAGGGTATACTGAATGGTTTAAAATCAGGACAGGTAGGCATCGACATTGTGTCCTCTCGCCACACTTGCTCAATCTGTATACTGAGAAAATTCTCAGAAAAGCTTGATTATATGAAGAAGAATGTGGCATCAGAGTTGGAGGAGGACTTATGAGGGGTGCCCCCCAAAAAAACTGGAATTTTTTTCAAAGGTATGTGTTTAATATTTTAAAACCCCTTTAAAAAAATAACCTTCAAAATACTCTCCATTGCACTGAGTACATTTGTCAAATCTGTGATTCTATTCTTGGAAATATTTTCAAACTCATCTGTTTGGATGACTGACAACACTGCCCTCATTTTTTCCTTCACCACCTCTACATCATCAAATCACTGTCCTTTCCTGTCCTTCTGCACCTGCAGAAACAAAAAGAAGTCACATGGAATGAGGTCAGGTGAGTAAGTTGCGTGTGGCAAGAGAGACATTCTGATTTTTTTTTTTTGCCCCAAACTGGCACACTGAAAGGGCTGCGTGAACAGGCATGCTGTTGTGGTGGCAAAACCAGTCCCCCATCTGCCACAAAGCAGACCTTTTTGGTCGCACACTGTTACACAATCTTTTCAGATCCTCTAAATAGAAAGCTTGACGAACAGTTTGACCTGGTGGAATGAACTTCAACTACGAGTTGGCATTTTGTCTGCTCAGGAAGTTGATGGATGTCCAGAATGAGGTTTGTTATCAATCAACTGTTCACCTTTTGTGAAACAAGAAAACCACTCAGATACTTGAGTTTTTCCTTTAGCATTGTCTTTGTAAGCTGTGTTCAACATCACAACAGTTTTTGCAGCATTTTTTCTGAGCAGGAAACAAAATCCTGCAGCTGCATGCTGTTCTCTTAAGTTGGCCATCACCCAAGACAAGATTCGAGAGAAACTGCTTTCATGAAAACACTCACAGTGACCAGAGAGACTCTACCCAACTGTGATTACACTGGGTGTACCAACTCAGAGCAAGTTGTTCAAGGCTCACCAGTGGGAAAATGCATACTAACAAAGTTCGAAAGATCCACCCAGCGCAATTCTGTTTTTTTTTGGGGGGGGGTACCCCCCTTCTCTTAACAACCTGAGGTCTGCAGATGCCACACGTTTGCTTGGTTAAGGGGAAGAGGAAGTGAAGCACTTGGCCCACTGGGATGGAGGTTCAATTCCAGCAGCAGCTCCACAGGAGCAAAAGCTGGCCCTCCTACTCCCACCACCAGAGGGCAGTGATGCCCCCCCCAAAAAAAATGAAAGAAGATCGAGAATTGTAGCTTTCAGTATGAATTACAGCTCTGATAAGGAAGATCAAATTCCTCACAACTGGACCGCTAGGTAAGATGATAAATGGACAAAAGGTTGAAGTCATCGAGGATTTTGTCTTACGCGGATCCATAATCAATGCTCATGGAAGCAGCAGTCGAAAGAACAAGTTACGCCTTACACTCACTCAATCTGCTGCACAAGACTCTTTAGAGTATTGAAGAGCAAGAATGTTGCTTCTAGGCCTAAAATGTGCCTGACCCAAGCCCCGGTATTCTCTATTGCCTCATATGCATATGAAAGCTGGACACTGAATAAAATAAGGAAGACAGTAAAAGAATCGATGCATTTGAATTGTGTGGTTCTGGAGATGACTATTGCATGTTTCAGGGACAGTTAAAAGGCAAATCTGCTTTGGAAGAAGTAAGGCCCGAGTGCTCCTTAGAGGTAAGGGTAGCAAGACTTAGTCTTACATACTTTGGACATATTATCAGGAGAGACCAGTCCCTGAGAAGGACATCCTGCTTGGAAGAATGGAGGGGCATCAAAAAAGAGGAAGACTGTCAACAAAATGGAATGACGCAGTGGCTGCCTCACTGGGCTCAAGCATAGGAGTAATTATAAGGATGGCTCAAGAAAAACCACACCATGCAACTTCACTGCATTGCAGGCTATCTTATGGCTCTTCTAGTCATTGTTCCTCTTAAACTTGAAGGAAACTCCTTCTGAATTACATTTTCAAATTAGAATTCCAGATTTACAGTGAGCACAAACATTTGGCTTGGACAGCAGATTTAGCTTTTTAATATAAAGCTAAACTGCGGCCCACTGGGATGGAGGTTCAATTCCGGCTCCCAGGAGCAAAGGCTGGGCCTCCTACTCCCACCACCTGAGGGCAGTGATGCCTAAAAAAAAAAAAAATAAAATAATATATAAAGCTAAAAAGACCCCAAACACTTAGAGTGTCGTTTGGGTGATAGTTTACAGAGTGCTGTAGTTCCCCATCTGACAATTGACATTCCTTTTGTTTTGTGGCAGTAGTTAGTTGTGTGCCCTCAATATAACAATGTTCTTCTCACTTCTTCCTGGATTCCCAGTTACCATTTGGCCTTCATCCTTTATTAGTTTGTTTTGAGGCAAATGCTACTGCCTTTTTGGTCCTTGTTTGCTTGTTCTGAGAAAATTGTGCAGAACTTTGATAAAGCACAGACTTCCCTGGGATCCCCACACTGATATGAAGTAGTCAGATAGGGGTATGCTTATAAGGAGCAGTAATTCAGCAGCATCTGCGCTGCAAATGCCACCTTGCAGGCCCAAACCACTACATCAGATTGAATTGAAGTACATGAAATGGCCCTTAATAACAAATGAGAGCTATTTTGTGACATGCATAAAAATATCCTTATGACTACTTTATTACTATGTCAACCATGCTATTGTATCTGGAAGTGTTTTCTTAATTTTTTTTTTTTTATACCATGAGAGACTTCAAAAGGTTCATTGAAAACTTTCGTTATCATTCAATTCCATTTGTCCACGGACTTCTCGAATCACTTCAAATATTAGAGGTTAAAACATTGACTAGCTGACATGATGGAACCCTACCTACTAGTTCTGATTTACATACACATTCAAAGGCAGACCTTAGGAGCAACTGTTTTGTAACCCAGGGACTGCCTGTTGATTTAGGGCCTCATTCAGCTTCCATGGCTGCAAAACATCTAGAGTACATAAGAATTTGAAACAAAGGGATTTTCTTTTCAGCAAAAACTCTAATTATTCAAATTTTTCCCTCTTTCAGAAAGGCACTCTGCTACAAGATCCCCTATATGCTAGTGAGCTCAGTTCTGCAATCGGAAATCAAAAGCCGTATAGGTAAGCGTGACGATATTGCTCTCTCCCCCGTTCCTTCCCTAACCCCATTTATACTTTTCCCTCAACCTTCTGCCTAGAGCAAAGCTAATGACCCAATAGAAACCACTTCTTGTGTATCTCATAGGACCTTTATACACAGATGCACATTCAGCATCTGCTTTCTGAGCTTAACTCTTGTGTTTCCGAGCTGCGTGCAGGCTGCCCTTATCCCTTGAGGGCCTATGCCAGTCCTGGATGTCTGCTTAAGTCTTTTCTTTCTTTCATCAGCTCCCCCATCCAGGCAATCACCACACGATTTACATGCTGCTTTAACTGGAAAGCAGCAGCTTCTTCCCACTGCCACCAGTTCATGCTTCATCGTCTGGCTTTTCAGCCTTCACGTCTGCCGCTCTCTAGCTCGTTCTCCATCGCAGCCAGAACATCCTTCCAACACGTAGCTCTGAACATGTGCGTGCCTTCGCCAAGTCTTTGAATGGTGCCCCATGAGTCTTCAGGTGAAGTCTCAAGTCCCTTATAACTTTCAAGTACCTTCCTAAACTGTCTTATTTTCCCCTTCTTCATTACCGTGTCCCCATGCTCGCTTCCGGCCCTAATCTCCCTCTTCAAGTAAACGTCCTATTACCAGAAACTCCCCCTTTCTCTTTTGAGGCCTAACCTATGGTAGACCCTTTTCTGAAACCCCCATCTACAGTCTTCTTCCCCTTTCTCAATAGCTTGGGTTCATCAAGTCTTAACTCCTCAACCTTTTCCTCTAAAAATCTTTTCTTGATCTTTCAAAACAAAGCTAGGATGGGCCCTTCTACAACATCCTGTGCTTACGTGTCTTGCAGCAGTTCCCAGCCCAGGTCTGATGCTTTGCTGCCTTTTTATGCCGTGTGCTTCTTCAGTGTAAAGGCTGTACGTTGGTGGCCAACGGGGGAACATAGTGTCTGCCTTTAAACCTTTATAGCAAGAATGAATAAATGCTATTGGATCGAGGCTGGAACTGGGAGCTAAGGAGTCTATAATTTATCACAACTTTTGTCACAGTTTCATTGTGCTTTTTTTCCTCAAATAGTCTGTCTTATATTTATGTTCACTTATATTGTGTGGTAGTTGTGATGTGACTATCTGCATAGCTTGTGAGCCCTGTAAGGCAAGGGGTAAGTCTTAATGTTTTTTTAAATTTTCTGTCATCGTAGCTATCCTCTGCACCTTGTAAGCACTTTGTAAATTGACAATGTCAACAATTTTGAGGCAAAGTAAACCATACGCTTAAATTTTGAGAAATGTATGATATTGAGGAATACTAGGAAAGTTTAGAGAATGAGTTAAAATTAAGTTAACTTTAAAACAGGCACGTTCATTTGTACACCAGAAAGGAACCGTGTTTCCTTGGAGGAATGGTTGATTCTAAGCCTAGAGAAAAAAATATACAAAATTAGCCTGAATCAGCTTAATATTTTGGAAAGCAAATACTAACAGGGCCCTAGCTAAAGGACATAGGGACTCACACTTAGGGGCCCCAAATGGGACAACTTGAGCATCAGAAAAATAATAAATGAAGTGATTGAAATAAGAATTACACAAATATATGTCTGAGAACATAATAATTACGCAGCTCTGTATAGTGATATGCCACAGAGAGAGTTGCCCTAACACACCCAAAGATATAAAAACTTGTTGAGTTCTATTAGATGTAAATATGGCACTAATCCCTGTTCTGCAGCTTGGCAAGCAAAATAAAAGGGTTAAGGATTTATCCTGCATTTCTTGTATGAGCAGCACTGCAGTAGCCCTAGATGATGAGGGAAAATTCCTTTTTTTAGGGGGAGGATCAGGAAGATTCCTTTTTACAGTGTTCCAGTTAATAGGTGTGGGCAGCTTAATAGAATTAAGAATTTTAGAGTTGCTACTTTTCTACCACTAATGGAAACATTGGACAAAAAGGTGAAGTGAAACTTCAAAGTGGAGGGATTCTGTGGTGAATGACCCAAACGACCTTAGCATGACCTGGACAGGGCGATTAGATTTTGTGTGCCTCTATTTATTGCAATATGAAAGGCAAAGCACCACCTATGAAATATCTTTTCAAAGACAATTAAATGGAATTTGCATTCAGAGTGTGGGTGTGTATTAGAGCTTAGGAAAATGTTCACAAGGTTTGAAACAAGAGTGACACAATGAAAATTATTGAAGTTGAGGATTTTTAAATAGAAAACTATGTTACAATAGCATTCCATTTTTTCCATTTTTGTGTACATTTTTTAATTTCTGTAATTAAAATTTCAAAAATGCATAAACACCTATATAAAAATTTATTCGGATCCAGATTTTAACAAATCATGAAGGACTAGGCTTCAAAAAGTTTGTAGGAAAATTCCATAATTTTCTAATTCCATTTTTTTGAGTCCCTTTGGACAAAAAACATTTGAAGGACAGTAAAAGCCATTTTGAATATAAACTGGGCACTAGGCAAAACCAAAACTTTTGTTGGGTATGATGATGATATTGTAAGAACATTAATTTCATTATTTTTTTGAAAAGTTCCATTGATTATAAATAAATTTTACTTAGAGGTGCTTTCTGAAGTATGTAGGGGTTAAGTGACATGGTTAGAATTTTCACATGTTTTCAGATGTTTACTCTAAAAAGTAGCACTTTCCATTTTCATACTTTATTTAAAGTGGTTTAAAGCCAGTTGAATAATAAATTTGATGCTAACTTTATATATATGTGCCTTGATATTTATTCCAGCAGTAAAGAAAAGAGTTCTCTCTATTGTCTGAGGAAAAGTAGACTTTGTGATGAGTTAATTGAAAGTGTATTTAACTTGTCCTGGGGGACCTCGGTGATACCTAAGAAATGATCTTTGCCTGCAAGCCCTCTCACTTAAAAAGGAGTAAACAGATGCCGAGTTTTCAAATCAAAACTCTATCACACATATGACAGTTCTATAACCTGACCATTGTAAATGTAATGCACAGTGCTTATGAATGAATATATAAAGGCTTTCTTTTTGGCTATAAAGCATTTTGCAAAACTAAGGTGCAGTTTAGACCAAATGCCTGAAGAAAATATAGAAAAAACAGAGCTTATTAAATCAAGAATCCTTCTGGCAACTCAATTTTGGTGAATTCCTGTTTTTACTTGATGAGCCACCCCTTGGGTGTCAGTTTGTTTTACTGTGGTGGTTTGTGTGTTGCTGTGATTGGAAACTGCCACTAACCTTTCAAACCCCAGCAGGATCACCCATGAGGGGCATGTTTCAGCAGAGCTTCCAAACCAAGACGGCTAGGAAGGAGAAATAAGGAGGCCATTTCTGAGGAATTAGCCACTGAAAACTCTGTGGATAGCAGCAAAACATTGTCTGATATAGTCACCGAAGATGGACCCACCCAATGAGAAGGCATTCAAAACAGGACTGGGCCAGAGCTGCTGAGGTTGTCAGGGGGCATTTAGTTGGTTCTGACCCACAGCGACCCCATGCACGATATCAAACACAGCCGAACTCCCGACTCCACCTCCTCACAGTGGTGCCTGTGGTTACATGAGCTGCTGCAGCCACTGCATCGATCCATCTTCTTCGAGGGTCTTCCTCTTCTTTGCCGCCCCTCTGTGTTACCAAACATGATGTCCTTCCGCAGGGGCTGGTCTCTCCTGACAACGTGTTCAGAGTATGTAGACAAAGCCCTGCCCATCTTTGCCTGAAGGAGCACTCTGGCCAGACTTCTTTCAAGACAGACTTCTTTCTCCTTCTGGAAGTCCGTGGTACTTTCAATTTACTTCTCCACCACCACAATTCAAGCACGACGTTTCTTTCTCAGTCTTCCTTAGTCAGTGTCTTACTTTCACATGCATATGAGGCATTTGAAAATACCATGGTTTGGTTCAGGCGCACTTTAGTTCTCACAGTAACATCCTTGCTTTTCAAAATTCTAAAACAAGGTCTTGTGCACTCAGATTTACCCAGTACAACACATTTTTTGATCTCTTGATTGATGCTTCTACCCGCACGAATTGTGGACCTAAGCAAGGCAAACTCCATGACAACGTCAACCTTTTCTTAATTTTTCTTGATGTTACCTAGTGGTCCACTTGGGAAGATTTTGGCCTCTTTTACTTTGAGTTACATTCCATGTTCAAGACTGTAGTTCTTGATTTTCATCAGCAAGTGCTTCAAGTCCTCCTCACTTTCAGCAAGCAAGGCTGTGTCATCTGCTTACTGCACATTAATAAGCCTTCCTCCAATTCTGAGGTCACATTCTTCTTCATATACTCCAGCTTCTCTGATGATTTGCTCGGCATAGTGATTGAAGAAATATGGTGGGAAGATACAACCCTGACACACACTTTTTCTCATTTTGAACCAGGCAGACTAGATAGCACCTAACAATGCCTGATGAAACCACAGAATTTTTAGTGATATTAATATATATATATGATTTATATTAATGCATATGATTTGCTTATATTTAAAGAGTTTTCTAGCATTATAGTTTCTTATTTAAATTGGCAAGGGAAGTTTGCCATGTATGAAAAAGCAGATACTCCCTAAGCATTCAAATAAATTGTGATTACAGATCACTTATCTGTAGAAATATAAAACGCTTAGTCTTATTTAAATTTGTGAAGTATATGAGATCTCACTTTATGTATGAATCGATGTTTTAGGATGAAGGACTTCATGTGCCTTTTCCTATTAATTTTTTAAAATAAAAACGTTTGGCGTTCCAATCTATTAGATTAGGTAAAAAAGGATTAAAATAGTTTGCTTCTGTTACAGAGCTGTTATATAAGTAAACATGCAGAGAAAGACTAAAATTTAGTGAAACAGAATATACTTATTGTGAGGAGATACAGTTTGAACGAGGCAGTATCCACCCAAGTTATTGAAAAGGTGCTCTGCAGAGAGGGACGTGAAGATGTCTAGCACCCAGGGTAGGACAGTGTACATCCCTTCCATATGGGAAGGGCTTCAGGATCAATCAGTTGTTAGAACATTAAGGATATCCCATAACTCCCAGCCAGAGTCTAGATTTGCTTTTAGTAACTGGTTGCACATAGATAATTCTCCCCCCCTCAAAAAAAAAATCCAAACAAACAATGTCTAAGGCAAATCAGCCTCTGGTAGGCTGCTTTTTTTTCTTTCCCCACTCTCACAAGTCTTTTTATTTATTAAGCCAGGTACATATTAAAAATTTTCTGCTGCATACTGAGTGGTCTGCTTGAAGTTCGTTCTTCCCATAGTGCTTCAATGCCTCAAAACTCTAAGGTCTTTTGTGCTTCACCACATTTCAAGACTGTTCTACTAGCCAGATGCACATGGAAGCTGATGGAAAACTGGTCTTAGGTAGGAGGCTTCCTTGTCCAGATCCTGGAGAATGTTATAGGCAACGCGAGTGGCAGCTGCAGGTACTTTGCTGACCTGAACTGGCAAAGTCTCTCCAAGATGCTCCTGCATGCAGTTGGAGATGCTAGGCTGCTTTTAAGGTGTTGTTTGACCCAGGAGATGCAATTTTTTAAAGGTTCACCATTCAGAAAGGCACCTGGGTGGGCTCTCTTGGCATAATGAGTAATGGGACGATGTTACTGGTTTAAAACTATCAGGCACTTCTGAGGAGAAAGATAATGCTTTCAATGACAGGATTAAAAAGGAAAAAAAAATTTTTAGAGAGTAAATGACGTAAGTTGAACACTATCTCCATAGACCCAGCAATCTGGATTCCAGGAAAATTAAAATGTTTTTTCAGGCCTTAATAAATTGCTGACTCCTAATGTAAAATAAACTGAAAGATCAATTTAAAAAGAACTCTGCTGGGTTTTTCTGTTTTATTGTTAAGTTTGCTATTTGTTTATTTTTTAGTTTAAGTTGTTATGTTTTAATAAAGCACTGGAAACTAAATCTGATATTACAGCTAGAATTTACCTAATTTGCTTACTAGATGACAGTAATTTACACTTGGTTTTCAGAGATTTGATGAGGCTTCAGAGTTTATAGATTATTTAAATTCATGTCTAATGTCCATTTCACACAAAAATCTAGACAAAATTATGTGAACTTGAAGCTATTTAACTCAACTCTTAATTCCTAGATTGTCATTGCCAATGCAACCCAATCCTATCTGAAATATAATGTGGCATCAATACAATTACATAGCTCCTTTATTAAGGAGTGTGTGTGTGTGTGTGTGTGTGTGTGTGCGTGCATGTAGTAGAGTTTGGCAGAGTGATGGAAAATAAATGAAATAAGAATGATAAATGAATATTTTGGTTTTGCATTAAGCAAAAGCTACTGATGACTTCTTTTGACCTGTCCATATGAAAATAAAAACCATAGTTTTTCTTAAAAAAAAAAAAATTCTGCTGATATGCTATTTTACCTGGGTTTTTGCTTTTCCAAGCTTGTTTGTTTGTGAAAATGGCATTTCTGCTGGTTTTAGAGTTCTCAGAAAATAGGTGGATTTTATAACAATCTTTTAAAAAATGTGATTAGATTGAGTGTATAGGGAACTGGGAGACCAGTATTTACATACGTATTTTACTTGGACAACATTTATTAAATGTTTACTATGTGCCACACCATGCAGCAACTAACTAAAGTATCAAAATAGTGTAACAGAGCAGGGACTGTTATCATGGATGTGTCACAGATGTGGAAACAGAGGCAGCGAGAAGTCCCAAGATAATTCCCCAGCGGAGAAGAAGAGGTATTAGACTATCTGGCCCTAGCCCTATGTTCATAATTATTATGCTTTCTTGCCTGTGCTTCTCACCAATTATTTCTTTTCTAGAGTCTTTAGTAGAAAAAAAGAGGTCATTTTTTTTCTTTTCCAGAAAGCCATACATTTTATGACAATGTTTATTGATTTGGTAAAGAAGAACATCACAGGTTTTTGTCTGTTTTTAATATATAGGGGGATAGTGAACCAGAACCCAAATTTCATTTGGTAGTAAAGGGATATATAACTGTTATCACAGGTCACTGGGGCAGGTGGTAAAAATGGCTTTGCCTTTCATCAACAGTTCTAAGAGGATTGGCATAGTGGTGGCACCAGTGGGCTCAAGAACAGGAACAGGTGTGAGGATGGCAGGGCCAGGCTGCGCTTCATTCTGTGGTACAGAAGTTCGCTGTTAGTGGGAACCGACGTCCAGGGCCCCAACACCACCACACAGAACACGGAACTTTCCTCCCACTACTGTGCATCCCAACTTTCTGGGTCATTACTTGCGTAAGCTATCGCAGGTTACTTAACTTCTCTACATTAGTGGGGGAAAGGAAGGCGCTTTACCCACTCAGTCCCTTCCGTGGGTTTAATGAGTTCATCCATAAAATGTACTCGGCCCAGAGCCAGCCCACATAATCTGTGCTCAATTCAGGCCAAGTTGTTCTCGCTAGACCCAGTGGGAAGTGGAAATCATTTAACATGGAACTGTTATTTAAAGTTTTTGAGACTCAGCTGAAGGACGGGGACCCAGACACAGATAACTACTGTAGGGTGAGCTAGGATGAGTGTGACATGAGAAATGTACATAAGATGCTTGGGCAGAGGTCCCACTTTCAGCTGGTGTTCAGCTAAGTATTCTTCAAAGGAGGACTGTGAGGTAGCAGCCCCCACAACTGAATGGGTCCAAGCGGTGGCTGTGTAACTGAGGGGTAAAATTAAAGAGACATCAGACAGGATAAGACATGCAATTGCTCACCTCTGGGGCTGCCATGTATCAAGGAGCCTGGAACATGCACAGAGAGTGATTATATTCCCAAGCAAGGTTTATATACACTGGGGAGGTGCGCAAGCCCCCCTCATTACAGGTCATCACAAAGTGGGCTGAACCATTGGAGGAATAACCTAACGCCAGTTCTGGAGGCAGGTAAGAGGGAGCAACTGTCTTCAGAACCTAGAGAGTAATAGCACATGCCTGCTCCTGTAGTCAAAGCTGCCAGCTACGTGGCAATCAGCCATGTGCTTGTAAGAGGTAACTTTAAGGTAGCACTATTATGGGAGGATATAGTGGGGGGAAATATTAATTATGAGAATGTGATTGGGACTCATCTCCAACTCACAATGGTGAAGGCCTTCCTCCATCCCAGAAACCCAGTCCGCTGGGCTTCTTAATACATGAGAACAAAGAATTCATCCATGTGTATATACGTCTGTGCTGGGTTGAGAGAAAGGGGAACTTCAGGTGAGAGCCTCAGATGCAAGAAATAACTCGGACTCTCTGGTGTGAAAATGATTCACGTTTTGGCTCTCTGATTTCCTCTAGGGGAGTCTGCGACCTGGGTGCCAATGGTGGCAGCTCTGTCCACACAGCACATCTGCCTTTTCCTCTGAAAGGGCAGCCCCCCGCCCCGCTCAGAATCTAGGTCAACTAAGAATTTATGTTGCTTTATGCTATTTATGGCAAGGAATACAGGTTTTTCATATAAAGTAGTGATTTAAAGTTTTCTTTAGAAACTTCTTTAAGCAAAATGAGAGTTCCCCAGTGGCACAAACAGCTGTGCTTAATCACTAACCCACGCTCTGCAGTTATAATCCACCCAGCAGTGCTTCAGCAGGAAGACTTCATGTTCTGCTTCTAAAAAGGGACAAGCTAAGGGAAAGGGTGGAGCAATTTTGCTCCCCAGCACACGGGGTTTCTGTTGAGCAAATTTATTACATTTATATAGTTCATAACCCTAGGCTAAACTGACTGCCTTCTAGTTGGTTCTAGTAGGCCCTACATGGTTCATAGGTTATGACAAATGGCAGGTGAGAAATTGGGGTTCAGCACACTCCTCTGAGTCAGGCTATGAAAGAGAGAGAGGTTTAGTGGGGACAAGGAGAACATTCCTCGCATAGGCAAGGCCTGATTAAAGGGGAATGGGCAAATAATAGCTTTAGACTTGAGTAAGGAAAAAAAGCTTCAATTTGGAAGATGAAGGCTTATCTAATGACAAATAGGGCTAAAAGTGCAAAACTGTTAAAATTCCATTAGTTGTAAAGTTTTACAAAATTGTCAATAAGAGTTGATATTCCTAAACTACTGTTTCTTTCTTTACTTTTTATAGAAATATTTTGTTTGTTTGTTTCTGCAGATCAGAAGAGAAAATTAAGCACTTCAGTCAACTAAAATCGGAGATCTTTCTTAAAGACAATACACTGCGGAAGATATTTGATTTAATTACAGAACTTAAAGTAGCAGCTCAGAAAAACTTCATTCTGAAAAGGCTTTTCTGGAAAGTAGGTGCTTTGGTCTTCCTTGTTAAAACCTATTCCATCTGTTTATCCAATGCTGCACATTCAAGTATGAATTAAAATAAAAATAAATCTCTTGTATATTGATGCTATATTTCAAAGTGCTGGTTAAGTTTATGTAATCATGTTGTGCTAAGTCTCTGTGTTAGTCTGGGTAGATTAGAGAAACATTCATAGAGACACTCATATGTGTATAAGAGGTTTATATATAAGAACATTTAAATATTGAGAAAATCACCCAGCCAGTCCAGATCAAGTCCATAAGTCCAATATTAGCCAATCTATAAAGTCTTCTTCAGACTCATGAAATACATGCAATGATGCTGAATGCAGGAGGATAACAGACCAATGGGTTGGGAGTCTGCGGATCCAGTGACATTGTAAGCATCTCAGCACTGTCAGGGCTCTGACTCCAGAGGTCTGATTGCATCAGGGTAAGTCCATGTGGCTTCTCCAGCGCACAGGCTTAGTGCCATGTGTTTTGTCTCTCACGGAGTGAAGAGAGAGAGAGATAGATAGATAAATAGAGAGAGAGAGAGAGAGAGAGAGAGAGAGAGAGATGTCTCTGTCTCCAATGAGGAAATCCTGGAGTTCCCAAAATTCTCAGGAGAAAGCCATGCCCACAGAGTCTCTTTGGTTATATCTTGACAGGCCAGACTCTATGCCTCCACTCATAATCTTCTTAAATTGACACAAGATTAAGTAACTACCACAGTCTGGGTAGACTAGAGAAACAGATTCATAGACACTCAGATGTGCGTGAGAAAGAGGTTTATATAAAGAGTAATTATCCATTAAAAAAGCATCCCAGCCTAGTCCAGATTAAGTCCCTCTGTCCGTTATTAGCTCCTATGTCCGATACCAATCTATAAAGTCCTCTTCAGACTCAGGAACACATGCAATGACACTGGATGCAGGAAGATCACAGGCCAGTAGGTAGGAAGTCTTAGGGATCCAGGGGCATTGTAAACATCTCAGTGCTGGCAGTGCTGAGGATGTATTGCGCAGGGAATGAGCGTGTGTCCCACCTCCAATGAGCTATTTATTAGTGCCTCCAAATGAGCCATCAATCTGTGATCTGATTGACAGGCTAAACTCTACCTCTTCACTCTTAAGTCTCAGATTGACAACTGATTATGTAACTAGCACACGTCTTGAACATTTTCCTTGCAATCAGTAATGTGCATGTGCTATGCGTGAGAGTGGAGGACAAGAGGAAGCAGTGGAGTGCTATTAAAATGACAGCTCCCCTGGCTGGATGGAGTCAAAAGAAAGACAGAAGAGAAACTCTGGCATGTGATAAACTAATACAGAAAAAAACACAGAAAAGCAGATTTCAAGATGTGTTCCCCTACAACAAAATATACCTTAAAAAAAGGAAAAAGTTGTTTGAGGTTGGTTCTAAGAAATCTGACCTGGAGCCAAGCATTAGACATCACTTATTTGCATGGGGGTCAAGGTAATGGATACTTAGGGACTGAATGTAGTTCTCTTTCCAGAGAAGGCAGCATAGACAGAAGAGTTCCTTCTAAGGAACTCTTTTTTTTTAATTTTAAAAATTTAATAATTGTATTGGGGCCTACAGCTCTTAAAACAATCCATCTACCCATCCATTGTGTCAAGCACATTTATACATATATTGCCATCATCATTTTCAAAACATTTTCA
>PVJH01038245.1:0-17311 GCA_004026705.1 Nesogale talazaci | reverse complement strand
TATTTGTTTGTCACTCAATTGAAAGCTTTATCTCAGAGAAAAATTATTCTTATTTCTGGAAGCATTTGCTTTTGCCAGTATTTTCTCTACACTGGTGCCATCTGAAGTCATTTCTTGATTTTTAAATTTCTCCCCAAATTTGGAACATAGAGCAGAATATCTGCAGGAAATGACTTAGCCATGGAAGTTATTAGTTATTTGGAGACTCTGGGTGATTCAAACTATTAATCAATTTGTCTGCTAAGTAAATGGTTTACTCAGAAGTGCTGAGCAAAAAAGCTAAGATGATCAGCTTCTAAGAGAAATCAGCCATTGCAAACTCAAAGAGCACAATTCTCTGATACATCTGTGGCCAATCTACATTGGAATCAACTAGGCTGCACTTGTATGTGTGTTTGTTGTGTGTGGGTGATTTGGTTTATCAAGTTTGAGAAGTAAAAACAAAAGTTATAGCATTGATATTTTTTAGTAAAAATTTGTTTCTAGCAAAAGTGGAAACACCTATTAACGTGAAATTTGAGAAACTGTCAACTTTGGAGAGTTGAGATTTGACTATCCAGTGGGAGGAGACAATTATCACAGACACAAATAGATATTTTTGGTGTCTTGCTTTTTTTTAAGTAAAATGAAAACGAAAAGCAATGACCATATCAAAGACAAAATCAAGTGTTTTTCAAAAATACATTTTTGATAGCTCACTACTCAAGTTTTTGTTCAACTATTTTTGTTACATCACAAAATAGTAGTTACTTTTTGATATTTATATATTCCATGATATGTATATTCTATATTAATAAGTATAACAACATTGTTATTGTTGGATGTCAACCCATAGTATCTGTGGTAGATACATAATTTCATAATGTCAAGGGGTACAAGGGTGCAATTTAGCCGAATCTGTCAATCAGGTCACAGCCTGATGATGCCTCCTGTTGGGTATGACCTTCTCATAAGGATCCTGGGAACCTTCTCCTTGTATGTGGGCCACACATTCTCTCTCTGCTTCATCTTCCTGTTGAGGAGCCTTGCCATTGCTAAGATGGTTTCACTGCCACTGGATTCTCAGGACTTTTCTCCCATCAGCTTATGATATTCCTGCATTCAGCATCATTGCATTTGCTGCGAAAGAAGAAGAATTTTATGAACTAGTATCGGACATATGAGCTAATATCGAACTTAAGGGTTTGATCTGGACTTGGTTGGGGTGTTTTCTCAGTATATAATTTCTGCAGGGTATAAGCTCTTACACATACACGAGTGTCCCTGGATCTATTTATCTAGTCTGTTAACCCAGACTAACACATTGATTGCATGCCCACCCAGACTAACACATTGATTGCACGCCCAAGAGAAACAAACACTACTTGGTTCTAGACCACTCTTATAATTGTTTCCATGCTTGAGACTTCCAGTACATCCATGGTGTCAATCCATCTCATTGAGGGCCTTCCTTTTTTTTTTTTTTTGCTGCGCCCTTTTTTGTCCTTCCTAAAGCCTGGTTTTTCTTGACAACTTGCCCAAAGTATGTAAGACAATGTCTTGCCATCTTTGCCTCTAAGGAGCACTCCAGACATATTTTTTCTAAGACATATCAGTTTGTTCTTTTAGCAGTCCATTGTATTTTCAATACTCTTCTACAGCACCATAATTCAAATAATTATTTCTTCAGTCTTCCTAATTTAAGGCTCAACTTTCATATGCATATACGGCCACTGAACGTATCATGACTTGGGTCAGGCACACAGAAATACTCAGTGATATTATTCATGCTTCACAGTACGCTAAAGAGCTCTTGTGCAGCAGATTTACCTAATACAGCACACCTTTAGATCTCCTGACCGCTGCTTCCATGAACATGGATTATGGATCCAAGCAAGACAAAATCTTGACAACTTCAACTTTTTCTCTTTTTATCACGACGATTTAATTGTGAAGATTTGGGTCTTATTTACATTGATTTGTAGTCCATATAGGAGGCTGCAATTTCTTTGATCTTCATTGGCAAGGGCTTCAAGTCCTCCTCACTTTCAGCAAGCAAGGCTGTGTCCTCTGCATATTGCCAGTTGCTAGTAAACCTAACTCCAATCCTGATGCCACATTCTTTTTCATACAATACAACCTCTCGGATTATTTGGTCAGCATATAGATTGAATAAGTATGGAGAGAGGATACAATCCTCACATACACTTTTCCTGATTTTAAACCACGTGGTATCCTATTGTTCTGTTGGCATAACTGTCTCTTGATTCATGTCCAAGTTCCTCATGAGCCTAATGAAGTGTTTTGGAATTCTCATTCTTTTCAAGGTTATCCACAATTTACTATGGTCCACACATTTAAGTTCTTTGACATAGTCACTAAAACACAAGTAAGCATCTTTCTGGTATACTCTTTTTGGTACATTAACTTTGTATATTATTTCCATTTTCTTTTGATGCTTCCTGCATGGTTCAACATTTTGCTCATAGAATCTTTCAATATTTCAACTGAAGATTTAATTTTTTCTTCAGTTCTTTCCATTAAGGTATGCTGACTGTGTTACTTTATTTTGGTTTTCTAATTATAGGTCTTTCCACATTTCATTATATTTGGCTTTGTCTTCTCAAGTTGCACTTTGAAATTTCCTATTCAGCTCTTCCATGTCACCATTTCTTCCATTTTGTTTTTATCTACAAGTTTCAGAATCTCTTTTGACATTCACTTTGTTCTTTTCTTTACTTCTTGTTTTTTTAATGACCATTTGCTTTTTTCATGATTGATGGTCTTGATGTCCTCCAATACCTCATCAGTTCTTCTTTCCTTAGCATTCAATGCACCAGATTATTCCTGAGATCCCCTCAAAATTCACATAGGATAGACTCAGTGTTGTGTTTTCTCTTTCATGGAATCTGTTTTCTTCAGCAATTGATCTATCCCATGGTCAGTTTGGAGCCGGGTTTTAACTAGCTTTTGAGTTTCTCCATTGTCTCTTTCTATAGATATAGTTAATTTAATTTCTAGAATTTAATTTGAAGAAGTTCATGTGTATAGTCTCCTTTTTATTGGTGCTTAAAAAGGTTATTTACAATGAATAACTAGTTGATTTTGCAAAATTTGACCATGTGATCTCCAGCTTCAATTCTATCATGAAGACCATATTTTTTCAATTATTATCCTTTCCTCTTTGCTTCCAAATTTTGCTTTCCAATTTCTAGTAATTATCAATGCAACTTGAGTGCATATTTGATCAATTTCTGACTGAAGTCCTTGGTAGAATTCTTCAATTTCTTCATCACTAGCATTTGTGGTTGGGGTGTAAATTTGAATAATAGTTGTATTATTCAGATTTCCTTGAAGGTGGATAGACATTATTCTATCACAGAAAGCATTGTACTTTATGATTGACTTTGCAATGCCCCATTTGACAATGAATTCCATACCACTTTTCTTGATTATATTATTCCTGCCATAGTAAATCATATGATTTTTCTGATTCAAACTAGGCCTATAACAGTCCATTCCAACTTACTAGTGCCTAGGATATTGCTTTTTATGTGTTCCATTTCATTTTTGACCAATTCCAATTTTCCTACATTCATACTTCGCTCATACAAATTCCTATCCTTAGCAGATTTTCCTTCATGTTTTGAGTAAGATTCTACTCCTACAAACATTACAGGACTCAAGTCACCATAGTGAATTCACTCAGAGAAATTAACTTCTCCTCTGTCACATTTCAAGTGCCCTCTGATTCTAAGAGTTTTCCTCTAACACTACTATCTCCAGCAATAGTCTACTCATTCATTAGTTCTTCCATATCTGACAATATTTTGAATGTCTGCATGAGGTTTGCAGCAACTTCTTCCTCTGAAGTGTGGGCCAGAGCCCTTCTTCATTGTCTTTTCTAATCCTTTTAAGATAATTAATGAAAAGAAGATAGAAACATAAAGTTTCTAGACTTGATGTCAGAAGATTTTCATTAGTATAAGACTGTATATGTCAGTTTGCTAGAGGTAAGGCAAAGTGTCCTAACTCTGCTAAGCTTCATTTTGCTTTTCTGTGAAGTGAGACTATCTTTATGTTAAGCTCTAAATGTTTCACAAAAAGGATGTGAGGAGCCAATACATTAATATATGAAGCTTTTTGAGACCTAAAAATGTGCTGAACTGGTTTGAAATATTTTCAATCTGCTTATATCCTAACTAGCTCCCTACAGTTATTCATTCATATATTTGCATTTTCCAGTCTAAGATTTTGCTAATTTGATGGATCTCCATTCTACTCATATACATGCTTATGTATGTTTGTGTGCATATATAAAGTAGCATAGAATCTATTTGAAAATACCTGGTTAAGGGAAAGCACAGTTTGAAAAAATTGCATATAGCATGCACTCTGATTGCATAAAATGATGGTGTATGAATTCTGTATGTATTCCCCCCTAAATATCCATAATAGAAAAGTCAATCTGTTCCTCAGTTTTGTAAAAGTTCCAGGAGAGCTTACAGTGATTGTTAACTATCAAGGTAAAGTTGACTGATTGATAAATTTGTCTCTCTTTTTCCCATGACGATGATATTCTGAGGAGATAACTCTTTGAAAATGCCACTGATTTTTGAAACTTGGTCATATACTAGATTTTAAAATTTTTCTTTGATTGTTTATAAAATATTGCACTAATTTAAATACTCCATTTGCTTGACTGAAATAAATCAGTAGGGTATTGCTGAAAGGATAAATGTGTGCGAAACTTATCTTTCATTTCACTGATGAACATGTCATATGGGATATAGTTCAAAGCCTCATTAAAGCCTCTGTGTAAAAAAGCTATACTCTATCTCTGATCCATCAATTTTACCATCCAGCACAAAAAGGAGACTGTTTTTTAAGTTTTTTACAAGGAAGTTAGCAGCAATGTTTGATCAGATACATGGTCACTATCTTTTTTGCATGTGTTATGTGATGGATTTCAGAAGACTTTTTCAGAATCTTTCCAGGTTAAAAAGAACAATAGTAATCCATTGTAACTGAACTTCCAAAGTTATCATTAAATACAGATAAACATCATTCAACAACATCTCATCAATAATAGAATCAGTTTAAAATTTAATCTTGAAAAAATTCTATAGATATAAGCTATTTATATCCATCTATGTGTATGGATCAGGCAAAGTTTCATTCTGTTGTGCCTAGATCCCAAAGGGTTAGAAGTGACTTGTTGTCACCGAACAACAATAACGATGACAATCTGCATGCGTATCATCTATTGTGACCCGGAGGAAGTAGGATAGGGGCTGTGAGTAGATTTTGGAGGTCATCTCATGCGATTTAAAATAGAAGTTTATTGAGAAATGATTCATATGCAATTAAGTTCACTCCTCTCCAGCATAAGGTTTTTAGTATAGTCAGAGTTCTACAATAATCACCACTAGAAAATCGCAGAATATTTTCATTACCCTCAAACTCACTATCCATCCCCCAACAAATCCTTAGTTCATTTTTTCTCCTTCTATCAGACACTGACAAGTATTCATCTGCATTCTGTATGTATAGATTCGCTTAATATTATTGTTATTAGATGGCATTGAGTCATTTCAACTCAGAACAACCCTGTGTATATTTATAACAAAGCAAGGCATGGTCTTGCATGATCCTCACAATTACACAACCCCTATCTCAATTCATATTGTCCAGGATATTCCTCTTTTTCACTGCTCTTCTTCTTTACAAAGCACGATGTTCTTCTCCAAGGACTAGTGATCTCTCCTGATAACAACTTCAAAGTACATAAAGATGAAGTCTCTTTATGTATGTTTTAAGGAGAATTCTGGCTGCATTTCTTCCTAGACAGATTTTTTTTTCTTTTGGCAGGTCATGTCACTTTCAATATTCTTTATCACCTCCATAATTTAAATGTATTGATTATTCTTTGGTCTTCATTTTTCAATGTTCAATTTTTACATGCATAGGAGACAACTGAAACTTTCATGACTTGGATCAGGTGCACCTTAATCCTCAAAGTAACATCTTTGCTTTTAAACACTTTTAAAGAGTTCTTCTGCAGCAGATTTACCCAGTGAGCATTTTTGTCTTCTTTACATTGAATTGCAATCCATACTGAAGGCTGAAATCCTTGATCTCCATCAGCAAGTGCTTCAAGATTTCCTTGCGTCCAGCAAGGCTATATTAGTTGTTTATAGCAGGTTGTTAATAAGGTTTTCATAAATGCTTATGCCTTATTGTTCTCCAAGCTACTCTGATGATTTGCTCAGAATACAAATTGAATAATTGTTGTGAGAAGACACAATCTTAACTCACACCTTCCCTAATTGTAAACCATGCAGTGTTCCCTTGTTCTGTTTTCATTACTGCCACTTGATTCATTACACATTCTACATGAGCATAAAGAAGAAGTGTTCTGGAACTCCCATACTTCTGAAGGCTATCCATAGTTGGTTAAGGTCCATACACTTGGATGTATTTCTATAATCAATAAAACAGAAGTAAACATCTCTCTGGTATACTCTGTTTTCAGTCAAGACCCATTTGACATCAGCAATAATATCCTTTGTTCCATATCCTTTTCTGAATTGGGCCTGAATTTCTAGCAGCTCTGTTTCTTATTTATGTATTTTAATAAATCATTTTTGGGGGGACAAATACAACTCATCACAATCCATCTATGCATGCAATGTGTCAAGCACATCTGTATATTTTTTGCCATCATAATTTTTTAAAAATACTTTTATTGGTGCCTCTTATATCTCTTATCACAATCCATACATTCATCCAGTATGCCAAGCATCTTTGCACATATGCTGCCATCATCATTTTCTAAGCACTTTTTTCCCACTTGAGCCCCTAATATCAGCTCCCCATTCATTTCCCCTCCACTTTTCCCTCCACTGCCCACCATCCCTCTTGAACCCTTGATGAGTTATGGATTATTACTTCCATATCTTATATCGCCCTTCATTTCCCCTCACTTACTTTCCTGCTATATGTTGATCCTTGTGCAAGATTCCTCCTTTCTTCTCCCACCCTCCCCTAATCTCTACTCTCCTTTTAGGCACTGAAAGGTTTATCTATCTTGGATCCCCTGTGTTGCATGCTCTTGTCTGTAGCGGTGTGCATGCTCTGGTCTAATCCAATTTGTAAGGTAGAATTGAGGTTATAATAGTGGGGTGAACTAGAGGAACGTTGCGTGTTTCGTTGGTGATATACTGCACCCTGACTGGCTCATCTCTTGCCTATGACCCCACTGTGAGAGGATGTCCAATTGTCTACAAATGGACATTGGGTCCCACTACATGTTGCCCTCCCCATTCACATTGGATATGATTTTATTTTAGGTCTTAGATGCCTGATACTTCATCCTATCAACACTCCATAATCACACAGACTGGTGTGCTTCTTCCATGTGGGCTTTTTTGCTTCTGAGCTAGATGGTTGCCTGTTTTTTTTAATTATTTTATTGGGGACTCATACAACTCTTATCACAATCCATACATAAGTCCAATCTGTACCAAGCACATTTGTATATCCGTTTCCCTCATCATTCTCATAACATTTGCTTTTTTTTAAGCGCTTAACATAGGCTTCTCATTCCCCCCTCCTTTCTCCCTGCTCCTTTCCCCCTCATAAACCCTTGATAATTTACAAATTATAAAATCCAGAATCCAGTACAGCTAACCCCCTAAAGACCAATAATGAAAGTATGATATCATGTAGGTAAGGGGAAGATGGAGGCTGGACAAAAGGGAGAAAAGGGGAACTGATCATAATGATTGATGAACAACTCCTCTGCCCCCAGGGGACGAACAATAAAAACATGGGGGAAGGGAGACAGTGGCCAATGTAAAATATGGAAATAAAAATGATCAATAAATTATCAAAGGTTCACGAGGTTGGGACACTGGAAGGGGGAAAAAGGGGAGCTGATAGCAAAAGCTCAAGTAGAAAGAAAATATTTTGGAAATGGTGATGGCAGTATATGTACAAATGTGTTTGATGAATTGTGCGTGGATTGCTATAAGAACTGTAAGAGGCCCTAATAAAAAGGGAAAAAAGATGGAACTTGAAATGTCCTTTGAAAACAGTTTTGACATTTATTTCACATATTATATCATTCAGAAGTTCAAGCATATTAATAAGGTTTGTACAATCATCTCCCCAATCAACTTTAGAAACATTTACTTCCTTCTTGTTCCCCTGGCTATCAACTTCCCAACTGTCCTCAACCTTTCCTACCATACCCACCCAAGGAACTATCAATACAGTCACTGTCTCTAGACTTCTAACCACCATGGATTTGACAATGAATGCAGCACCATTCTTAAATATGGCATTCGATATTTGTTTATTTCATATCACTAGCACCTTGAATATTGATCCTTATGCAGTTCATTTCATTTTTGACCACTTTGAATTTTCCTAGATTTATATTTCATACATTCCAGGTTCTGATTATTAATAGATGTTTGAAGCAGTTTTTTCCCCTCTCATTTTGAGTCATGCTCCATCAGCAAATGAAAGTCCTGAAGGCTTTACTTCATTGGTGTCATACTTTCAGTGTCTTCCAAAGGGAGGGGCTCATCTTCTGGCACTATCTCTGACAATGTTCTCCAGCTATTCATGAGGATTTCATTTTCTGACAATGCTCAACTGCCATTTATAATTTTTTTGATGACTAATTCCTTAGAAGTGGACATAGTCTGTTTATGGTAGATGATCTGCTGAACTTTTTTTACTTTGGATGGCCCTGCTAGCATTTGAAATACCAGTGACATTGCTCCCAGCATCACAGGAACATACATATCATTAAACTAGCCACTCCTGGGCGACCCTCACCATGGTTCTTATATTTGAAATGACTATTGTAACCACTGTGTCCATCCATCTTAGCAAAAGTCTTCTTTTTAGACTGCTTCTCTAATTAAAGAAGCATGCTGCCCGTGTCCAGTAATTGTTGTCTCCTGATAACGTGGCCAAAGTTCATGAGATGAAATCTCTCCATTCTTGCTTTGAAGGAATAATTGAGTTGTACTTGTTTCAAGACTGATTTGTTTGTTCATCTGACAATCCAAGAGCATTTCAATACTCTTTACTAGACCCCAATTCAAATGCATTAATTCTTCTTTGTTTTTTCTTATTTAATATCCAATTTTCACATACATTATGAAATTGAAAATACCATGGCTAAGGTCAGGCACACTTTAATCCTCAAAGAAACATTCTTCTTTCTGACAGACAAATAGTGGTGGCCTAATACATTGCCTAAGGTCGACATTTCATATATGTGGAATCATATGATATGTGACCTTTTGGGCCTGGCATCTATCATTTGGCATAACAGTCTTCAAGGTTCATTCATACTTTAGAGGATATCAACAAATCCTTTCTTTTCATATCCCAAAAGAAGAGATTTAAAACTATATCACATTTTTTTTACCCACCCAATGGCATCTTTAGTCCCACAAAGTGCCTCAGGAACTTCCTCCAACTGCCGGAAGAAAAAACTTACATTGAACTATTAATTCATGAATGTTGTTATGGTTTATCTCAGCAACCCTAAGAAACAGGGTAGAACTGCTACATAGGATTTCTTAGGTTGTAGTTTTTTAAATGCTTCTTTAACTTTCATTCACATATACAATTTGATAGCTTAATCATTTTAAGAAGAGTTGTGCAATCATCAATGCAATCATATCCAGAATATTTTGTTCTTTCTTGTATTTATTGTTATCTCCCCATTCTCCTCCCCTAGCCCTCACCGCATGTTCCACCTCCCCTTCCAAGCCACTAGGTAGTTTTTAATCCACTTACTCTCTCTACAGATTTACCTATCGTGGGTTTCATATACAGAAATCTTTCTAGAGCAGATCTCCAGTTCTTTTTCCTGAGGAACCATTGATGGGTTTAAACAGCTGATCTCTCTATTAGTAGCAGAGCACTGCACCATTGTGCCACCAGGGTTCCTGTAGCAATGACTGATGATTTCTTTATATTAAGAGGAAAGAACTTATTACTATAAGCTACAATGAACCAAACCATTGCCCTTGAATTGATTATGACAGATGGCAATTCCGATGCTGGGAGTTATCAAAATAAATTAGAGGAGTTTTTTTTTTAAGACTTTTTCTGCTGCTCCCCTTCTAAAATGTCAATTTTTTTGTGCTCTGTACCCTTATTGCTTGCTTTTGCTTGCTTGACTCTTTCCTACCTCGCCACCCTATCCTCAAGGATGGTTTGAATCACATTAACCTCATTTCTGTACCTTTATTATAGCATTCTCTTTAGCGCATCAGAGACTTATCAAATGTTATTCCTTCTTGGAGTGTACTTTACATAGCCTATCTTTTATCAGTATAGAGATCTCAATTTAAATGCTCCATACCTAAGAGAAGCCTTCCTTAATATCTCACTTCCCAATCTATAACCCGTCTTTCCTCACACTCTCTCTAATTGCATTCTATGATTTTCTTATCTGGCACTTAACACAATATGTGATTATGAATTTGCTTGTGTAGCTAGGCTATAATTTTCACTAGAAAGGAGGCTTCTAGAGGAATGGGCTTCAAAGAACAAACAAACAAACAAAAGTCTTTTCTTAAATGTCATGTTCACCACACTTACTGGTTTCTGGTGGAAAATAGATGTTTGTTGAGCAAGCAATTGCTTTAAATTACCACCTCTGCCATAATGATTCTTACTTGACATCTCTCTTCTGTTCCTCTCACTCCTAACCAATGTGAGCAAACTTGATATCTCTATCTGAATATTTTTCACATGTATCAAAATAAGTGTTTATAAAACTGGACTCATGAGCTCTCTTCTCTCAATTTGCTTCTCTTCCTGTATTAACTGTCCTGTATTAACCATTTATATTACTTAAGCCAGAACAGGAGTATCACCCCAGATTCTTTTTTTCTCCTTTAACCCTTGCATCAGGTCACAAAAGGAGCCCGAGTGGTGAGATAGGTTATAAATTGGGAAAGGCCAGCAGTTTGAACCCACCAGCTGCTCCATGGGAAAAAGATGAGGTCTTCTACTCCAGTAAAGAGTGAGAGTCTCTGAAACTCCCCGGGACAGTTCAACAGGGCCGATGTCCAATAGAGTTGCTATGAGTCCAAATCAGGTTGATGTCAGTGTGCTTGAGTTTTATCAAGCTATATGGTTAATTTCAGTCAATCTTCTAAATATTTCTGTGGTAAGTTCTTTCAGTTCCATAGTTTCTACCTTACTTTCATCCAGATTCTTTTTTTCTGACAGCTAAGCTGTTGCAATAATGCCCATGTTCTCTCTCTCTCTCTCTCTCTCTCTCTTATTTTACTGAATCCATATTCCAAATCATTGTGATCACGTCTAAATAAAATTTTGACCAGTTGACACCTTTGCTTCAAAAAGCCTTTCACTAAAGGTGAAGTTCAAACTCCATAAATTGGGTTGTGAGTTCTTGCTACTTCTTCAGCTTCAAGTTCCACTTGATAACTTATTCCTGTTATTCCAGAAGGCTTTCAGTTAAACAAGCATATTAATTTTGTTTGTTTGATTTTTAAAAATGTTCCTCACATTTCCTTATCTCCACAAATTTCTCTTGTCTACTTAACAAACTTGTAGTAGTTATTTAAGATTATAACCAAATTTCATATGCATACCCTTTAAGCATTTTATCTGCCCTAAAGTCATTTAGAATCCTGTCTCCAAGCTTGGTGATATCAGAATGTACCATGTGACCTTAAGCACTATGGTAGAAATGTTCATTTTATACTAGATATAATCCCTGGAAAGGTGAAGAGAACACACAGGCTTTGGACAAGAGCAGTTTTGGGTTCAAATCCTAGACCTTATTTGCATGAGACATTTAACTTCTTAAATTAGAAGATATATGTAAAGTGCTCTTCATAATACCTGAGTTAGACTAATTACAATATCTACTCATGTATAAGCTGAGTTTTTCAGCACATCTTTTTTTTTTAATCCTTTTATTGGGGCTCATACAACTTTTATCAAAAACCATACATAAATCCATTATGTGGGGGCTGAGCCCTGGTGGCTAGTGGTTGTGCGTGGGACTGCGGCCCACTGGGATGGAGGTTCAATTCCAGCTCCACGGAGCAAAGACTGGGCCTCCTACTCCTACCACCTGAGGGCAGTGATGCCTGCCCCCCCCCCAAAAAAAACCAAAAATAAATCCATTATGTGTCAAACACATGTGTACATCCGCTACTCTCATCATTCTCATAACATTTGCTTTCTAAGCCCTTTGTATAGTCTCCTCATTATTTCCCCCTCCCTGCCCCATAAATCCTTGATACTCTATAAATTATTATTGCATTGTCATATCTTGCACTGTCCGAGGTCTCTGTTCACTCAGAGACCGAGATCTCTGTTCCCTGTTGTTTGTACACCAGGGAGGAGGCTGTATGTAGACTTTGAAAATTGATTCCCCTTTCTGCCTCTCCTACCCTCCACCATCCCAGTATTGACACTCTCATCACTGGTCCTGAAGGAATCATCTGTTCTGGGTTCCCTAGGTTTCTGGCTCCTATCTGCGCCAGTGTATGTCCTCTGGACTAGCTGGATTTGCAAGGCAGAATTAGAATCATGATAGTGGGAAGGAGGAAGCATTGAAGAACACTAGAGGAAAGTTGTATGCTTCAACATTGAAACACTGCACCCTAACTGGTTTGTCTCCTCCCTGCAATCCCTCTGTAAGGAGAAGTTTGTTACCTAGCAATGGACCTTGGGTTCTCGACCTTTTTGTCCCGCATTTACACTAATACATTTTTTAGTTCCTTGATGCCTGATACCTGATCCCTTCAACACAGACTGGTGTGCTTCTTCCATATGGGCTTTGTTGCTTCTGAGCTAAATAGCTGCTTGTTTATCTTTGGCCTTGAAGACCCCAGATGCTCTATCTTTTGATAGCCGGCCATCATCAACTTTCTTCACTACATTTGCTTATGCATACATTTGTCTTCAGTGATCCCAATGGGAAGGTAGGCACACAAAGATATGATTTTATGTTCTTTGGTGCCTGATAACTGATCCCTTTGACACCGGGTGGTCACACAGGCTGGTGTGCCTCTTCTGTGTGGGTTTTTGTTGCTCCTGAGCTAGATGGCTGCTTGTTTACCTTCAAGTCTTTAAGACCCCAGCCAGTATATCTTTTGATAGCTTCACCACCCTTGCATATGTACACTTTTGTCTTCAGCGATTATGTTGGGAAGGTGAGCATCATGGAATGCCAATTTAATAGAACAAAGTGTTCTTGCATTGTAGAAGTACTTGAGTGGAGGCCCAAATGTCCATCTGTTTCATCAGCACATCTTTAATGTAACTTTATTGGTAATATTAGGTAGGTGTATTGGCTGAGATTTTGGTCGGTTTATACTTGAGTATATATAGTATTTCAATAGTGGTACAAGTATTAAATTATCCTCAAGGGGGAGGCTAGTGCTGGACATATGATAAGAGCATATGCTAAATCACTTGTTAAATAAAACGTTCTTTAGGATAGATCATAATTAATTGAATCACAATAAAATAAAACATGACAGAGGTGAAGTTAATAGTTCACTTTAAAGTACAGTAAACAAGTAGACACTTTAAAGTAGACAAGTACAGGAATCTAAATGAAGAGATAAAAGGTTTCAGTGGACCGTGGTTCAGTGGAGGTTTGAGAAAATCAGACTACACTACATTAAGCCTACTAAAAGTCAGGTATGTAAATTTTAGAAAATGTATACTCTAGGATCCCTAAGATAATTAGGGACCTCATGACTTCTTGAAGAGTCCATTTTGAAAATGTATGTACATGATTGTAAAAGGTAGCCAGATAGGTTTGTATTTTGACAATGAAATCATCAACTAAAGGATAGAGGAGAAATATAATTTCATAAGGAATGCAGGGACCTAAAAGGTTATATGAGGTAGGCATTGGTTCTTGGTAGGTTCTTTTGCCTCCTCAACTCTTTGTATTTTATATATAAGGATAAGAGCTTGACACAGAAGTTTAAAAATAATTTTAAATATTAAAAAATTATCATAGGAAAGCCTTTGCCACTTTGAAGTGCATTATTATTTCAAAATATTCCCCTTGGTACAACTTTCTTGGTCTTTTTCCTCACCAATGAAATTCTCAATTAAAAAAAAAAGTTTCTATAATCATCCCGTGTCCTTTACGAAAAACTATCAAGACTACATTTTGGGTTACTAACAACAATTATACTGACAACAGTTATCATAAACTTCGGGGTTGACCTGTCTTCCTTCAATTTAATTGACCCAGAAGATCCCTTTGGAGTGACTCTTTTTATTGGACTATTTTGTAGACATCCTAATGAGAAAAGTGTAATGAGTAAGTGAGTAATGAGTAAGTGTATTACTGAGAAAACTTGCCTTCAGCTGTCCACTGATCACAGAGACATGCTTAGACATGTTGTTTGGAATAAGCCTAAGCATGTTTAGGTTTATTAACTGGATCCCTAGTAACAATATTTTTGACATACCCTCATATTATTCAAATTTCTTCACCTGTCTTTCTGTTCTGAAACTATAGACCAACTTGTGAAACAAAGCCAAAACAAAAACAATTCTTAATTGAGTGTATTCTTACAGATGTGCTCATGAGCTTCAGAGTAGCTAGAAGTGCACTTCATAGGGAAGTGTATATATCATCATATCTCTCTCCTAAGCTAGCTCTGGGTGGATTTGAACCACCAACTTTTCAATTTGCACCTGAGTTGATAACTAGGTATGCCACAGTAGTCTGTGAGAAACGTTGTTGAAATCTTGGACCCTGCAATGTTTCCTCTTTGTGCCTGGCAGATCAGTACCAACTCCTGACCTGAGGGTACCCTGATGGGCCTCTCTCTGGAGAGAACCAGGTTGGACTGCCTTACTTCATATGATTTTACATTTGGCTATCATGGAATTTTAATACACAAAAAGTTCAATCTATGCTCATTTTAGTGAAATTTTGATTTTGCAAAACCAGGTGCCCAAGTTAGGAGACAACTTGGATAAAGGGAAGGGGTGGGTCGGGGCTGAGGGGGGTGTAGGGCCGCATAGCTCCTCTGAAAGCATTTTATCCCCTCGAGTGCAAGCTCCCTCCACCAGTTCCTCATTCCAAAGCACAAACTCACTGCCGTCAAATCAAAGCCGACTCATAGTGATCCTGTGTGCATTTCCAAGACTACAACTGTTTAGGGGAGTAGAAAGGCCAGTCTTCCAGGGAGGACCTACTGTAACCATGATGATCACAGCCACAATCCTCACCATTACGCCGCCAGGGCACCTCTGGCTGAGCACTATGTAGCTGATCTTCTTTCCCTAGCATTGCCTGAGAGTTTCCCCCCTAAGTCCCTCCCCACCCCCCAAACCAGGATTGTCGTAAGGGTTATCAATTGATCAATTGATGCCCTGGACATTTACTACCTCTTTGCTCTCTGCTGAAGATAGACCAACCTATTGACTTATTTCTAAGAAGTTGACACGTAATTAAGTGTATACTTTGTGCCAGAAACTTGTAGCTCTTTGAGGGTAGGCCTAATTGCTTTTCCTCTTTGTGTATTTAGCATCCAGAGGAATCCCTGAAACAGAGAAGTTATTGAATTAATGACTAGGACTCTGGGAACATTGACAGGACACATTACCCTCTGAGAAAAATTTGTCTTGCAAAATATGGAAGGTACATTTGACAATTTCTGAGGGGCTTTCCTTTTCAAACACTTTGCAGTTTCATGGCCCTGGGTAATTTATTGTGGTCCATCTTTGAATGTACATGGTTTATAAAATGTCACTCTGAAAGCCTTTCTCCCTTTAAGTGTGTGCCATCTAATATTTCACATGTGTATTTACAAGTACAGGCTGATTTTTGCATTCTGAAGGGTCTTGTGTTTTTCGGTTGGTAAGTTTCTTTGCACTGAATTCAGTACTTGAATTGTGCATTGATTCTTCCATGCCTTCTTGGGATTACTTGGAGCAGCTGTATTATCACCGAGCTGCCCAGTGAATCTGAAAATGTTGTATTTTGGTGGGGTATTTTCCTACCCAAGACACCCACTTATGTAGCCACCACGAGTGTAACTTGTACTAAATGAGATAAAAGAGGGAACTAATTCCTACATTGTGGGCATGTTGTGAAACTTAGTTAATGCTTCTAAAGTCCGTTCAAATCTGAGCATAAAATGCATTATTCGATTACTGATAGCTATTATTGTTTATTATTTTCTCTAGCTATTCCCCAGTAGGTATTTTGCTATTAGGATATCATGGCAGTAATTGTGAAAAAAAGTGGTTGAGTTTGCTCGGAGTGCTAGAAGCCACTGGTCACATTTTAATGAAGCATATTCCCTCTACACCCTGAGTCATCATTGCTGTTTGAATCACTCCAAAATGCAGTATGTGGAAACTGCTTCCTTCTCCGGCAGGTTCATAAAATTTATTAGAATTTAATGCTAACATCACCATGCGTGTGAAAAAAGAATTAGTTGCACAATTTCTCCAATTAAGCTAAGTGATTTAGTATGTGCCTAAGACTACAATTAAGTCAATGTTGTGTCTAAAGGGGAAAAAAATACTAAGAATTCACTATTAGTTGTAGCTGACTTGCTAACTGTGATCATCATTTTTGTTCAGACAAAAGTCAGGGGATACTTGCCTATAAATAAGGATGATGTAGGAAAGTTTGAAAATTTGTCAGTGTTTTATCATTTTATGCCCACTTACACAAAATATGTGAGAACCAGCCAGCAGGGAATGATGGGAAGACCACTGGGCACCAGATAATTGGTGAATGTAGAAATCCAGCTTTTCTCATTCTCAGCATGTTTCTTCTTTTTGAGGTTCAGAAACCTTATCAAATTGGATCACATTCAGGTTCTAATCAGATTGGATGATTCCATTAGTTTAAACCTGGGCCCTTTGGAATTTAAATTTCAGAACAGATGCTTCAGGGTTTTCATCAAGAGTTGTTTTTCCAACAAGCATCGAAGATTTATATGCCAGTAGACCCACCCCATGTATCATTTTTTTCCTGTTTCATACTTCACAATCTCTCTTTCATTTGCATCTAAACTTTCCCTTACTTAGGAAAAAAATTCTAAGTCACGGAGTGATCCAAAAATTGCCCTCCAGCTCTATGATTCTACATCACAAATGAAGTTATAAATCACACACACACACACACACACACACACTCTACTGAAAGCAGTCTTTGAAGATTCAAATCATAGTCCCTGGGACAACAGACAAATTTAATTCTTGAGGCTTATGCAGTGTGATAGGTAAGCTTGTTGTGCCAACATAGCCAAAGATGAAGGTAGGT
>PVJH01038244.1:0-17309 GCA_004026705.1 Nesogale talazaci | reverse complement strand
GCAAAAGACACTAGTAGTTTTAAAGGAGAAAAATCTCCTCTGTGCAGTGTATTGTGGGTATGCAAATAAGTTTCTGAGTCACCGACCTTCGGTTTCCGGAAATACTTTAAATGGTTCATTAGTTTTCACGCCAGACTTGCCACTAGGGGGCAGAACGAGATTTGTAGGGGATCCAACTTGGAAAAAGTATTTTCTTTTTCTTTCTTTTTTTCCCCCTCCCCTTTCTTTTTTAAAAGTGTTTTCTAAATGTAAGTGTTTAACTTTTCTAGTTGGCGCTCCAGACACGACTTTGACTTTTTTTTTTGGGGGGGGGCATCACTGCTCTCCGGCGGTGGGAGTAGGAGGCCCAGCCCCACTGCTGGCATTGAACCTCCGTCCCAGGGGGCCGCAGTCCCGCGCACAACCACTACGCCACCGGGGCTCAGCCCTTGGCTACATTTTTGAAGTAGATCACAGGGGCTTTCTTTTTCATCTGTCTTATTTTGAAACTTATGCTGAAACATAGTATCATAACACACCAACCCCCAAGGGAAGCCAGTGAGGAGGTGGGGGGGGGGAGGGGGAGGGGAGGGAAAGAAAAGCCAGACAAGACAGAAAACAAGTTTCTGAAACCAAAAAGACGTTCCCAGACGGTCCTTAAAAGATGAGAGTGTAAAAAATAAAAATAAAAAAAAAGATGAGAGTGTAAGGAAGTCGGTAAAGACCACTGGACCTGGCAGTAAGACACCCATGAGTGACCTCGAACAGAACTGCCTCCATGGAGGAGAAGGAGACTGGAGTCCAACTGCAGAGGGCTGATGGGTAAGTTGGGGGCATGGGGGAGGAATGGAAAATGGAGGCCAGAGAGTGTAGGCAACTCATTCAAAGAAAAGTTCCCCTCTGGGGCTGAGCCCCGGTGGCGTAGTGCGGCCCCCTGGGACGGAGGTTCAATTCCGGCTCCACGGAGCAAAGGCCGGGCCTCCTGCTCCCACCACCTGAGGGCAGTGATACCCCCAAAACAAACAAACAAACAAAAAGTTTGCCTCTGAAAGATTCAAGAGAAACTGCTGCCAGAAAGTCATAGGGTTAGAGATGGGATTACATCTTTTTTCCCTTTTCATTGAGAAAGAGGGGTTTGGGGCGGAGAGGATGGAGGGGGGAGACCTGGCCCTCTCTGATTTCACAAGAAGGGAGAGTCGGCACCCTCGGGAGCTCGAGTTTGGTCCCTGCGAGGCCAAGGTCGGACGTACCCCCCCTCCAGCCTCGGTGCCCATTCCGGCTACAACGTCGCCCCCCACACGGTCCTCTCTGCTGCTCCCCTGGGGTGAATCATTCCTTGCAATGGCCACACAGAAGCCACAGGCGGTAGTCATGGTTATAGGTTTATCCTCATCATCCGTCCCATCTTCCATCAGGGCAGCCTCTTCTTAGCGTGGCCCATACGTGGGTCTCTGGCTGGCCTCCGCTCCGTCAGGCAAGGGTCATACAGCTCCGCCGTATGGCCATGGGCCTCTCCTGGTGGGGCCAGCCCTGTGGTCCTCTCTGCCTTGGCTGCTCAGAGCAGGAATATTGCCCTGGGGCTTGGTGGGCCAGGATGCGATCTCCCCCGCCCCCCCAATCTCTCGCCAGTGGACTCTGGGTAGACCCTCCCCTCTCCCCGAGCTGGATCTTCAATGCTGTCCTCGGTGAGTGTCTCCTTCTGGGGAAGGGCGCCTTTGGAACAGCTCGTGTTTAGCCTCATGGAATGGTGCAATGATCAACCCCCTGGTTAGCGCTTCCTACACCTTAGGTGCATGGACTTCTCTTTCACAAGTCCAGCCAGAGCACTTCCTTTTAGCCCGGAGCATGCCGGGCGTGTCCTCAGGAGCGATCAGTCCCCAGAGAATGACAGCCTGCTTGGCAAAGCAGTGGGACAGTGATACCGGGAGCGGGGAGGGAAGGGGAAGTAGAAAGGGGGAACCGATTATAAGGATCCTGCCTGGGGAACCGACATAGAAGCGCCTCCCTGGGGAAGAGACAACAGGGAAGTGGGCAAAGGGAGACATCAGTGTACGATATGACAAAATCATTTATGAATTATCAAGGATTCATGAGGAAGGGAGGAGCGGGGAGGGAGTGGGAAAAGGAGGAGCTGACACCAAGGGCTTACGTCGAAAGAAAATGTTTTGAGAATGTTGATGGCAACAAATGTACAAACATGCTTTGCATTCAATAGATGTGTGGGTGGAGTGTGGTCAGTTGTATGAGCCCCCAATAAAATGATTTCTAAAAATTAAGAGAATTACACGAACAACAATGAGTACAAGTGTTAGGTCTCTCCAGGGAGCCATAAACCTCGGTCCTTGGCTCCTCGAGAGGGAGAATTCATGCTGAAGCCTGGTTTGTGGTGCAAGCGAGTTTTATGGAAGTTAAGAGATGTTTCAGGTTTGCCCCGGCACCCAAAGGCTCCTCCTGCCCGCCCGCCTGCCTGGAAGTTGCTCAGCCGAGCGGTGCTCTCAGCTTTTTGAAGTCTTGGGCAGGGAAGCGTGGCTGACAACTCTGGTGGACCCCATTGGCTGAAGTGAATTCACCTGGCCTACGTGGGCCAATCCAGGCGCCGCACCCACTAGGATGTACCGCCCCCTTCTGGCCGGAAGCTCGAACCTCTAAGCATGCGCGATGGACGCCCCCGGCCCTAGGCTAACACGCGGAGGCAGACAAAGTCCTAAATTAAAGTGACCAGACTTTATGTGGGGCACCGTTGAGCGGGGGTGGGGGTTTGATTTCAAATTTGGCCTCTCTGGAGCAACAAAAATGTTCATGTAACACAAAATAGTATTGTAATATATTTTAATTTTTAAAACGCCGCGGATGTTGTTAAATTGTTAAAAAGCGGGACGCCTGGTCACCTTATCCCAAGTTGGATTTGGTAATGACTGTGCCCCTCTTCTGGATATGACTGAACAATCTGTGGATGAAGTGCCAAGAAAGCTGTTAAAAAAACTGCAGGGAGGGCGAGCCCCAGTGGCGTCGTGGCTGTGCGCGGGACTGCGGCCCACTGGGACGGAGGTTCAATACCAGCTGTGGGGCTGGGCCTCCTACTCCCACCACCGGAGAGCAGTGATGCCCCCCCCCAAAAAAAAAAACTGCAGGGGGTGGGGCGGGGGCAGAGAAGGAAGTCCATGGAGCACCCTGGATTGTGCATGCGTCACGGGCACCGCTTGATGACAACCAGTCACTGGGTAAATCACCTGGATGAGGGGAAGCAAGGTCTGGGGGGGCCTGTCACTGTGCCAGCCAACGTAAGGCAGAGCAGGTTGATTCAAGAAATTCCAAGTGAATTTCTGCAAGCGTCTGTTCGTTTGGGCTTTGCCACCTCCAAACTGCTTCAAAGATTCAGCGACAATCAAACGTTATACACCTTAAACTATCTGGCGGGTTGTGGGGTGTATTAATATTTGCATTCTAAGCACCCTTGCTTTCAAAAAGCTATGGATGGCAGTGCCAGCCCAAAATCCATTTGCAGGGTCCCCGCAGAGTCTCCACAGAATGCTTTCCGATCATTAATCAAGGATACGGATGATCTTGCCCTCAGACCGAATGTCTTGGATCTTGGATTGGCGCCACCTCTCTCAGTCCAGCCCAGGGAGGAGCAGTTTATTTCTTTAGGGCTTGTCTAGATATGTTCTTAGTGGAGGTCACCGTACTGGGGGTGATAGAGGGGTCACATAATCTCAGTCATGCCCTGTCAGTCTCTATTGGAAGACCCTGACCAATCTTAGAAGCCCTGCTAACAATGTACGTGTCCCACTCACGGTCCCTTCCCTGCTGCCGTAGTCCCACCTGTAACTGATGTATCAATCCGCCACCAATCAGGTTTTGAGACAGTTCCCTTTGCCTGCCCATGCCCTTTTTAAACCTGGTACCTTGAAGAAGCCTTAGACACCGGTCCATCCTCTGCTGGTGGTCTCCCACGGTTGGGTTAGCTATCTGTGTCTTTGTCTCTTGTAAGACTTTATCAATTGTGCGGAGCCATCCAGCCCGGACATGCTTGACCTTGCTACAGTGACTAGTCTGAACTCTGTCACTGTTTGTTGCCTGAGCTTAGGAGTCTATTATCTTTATAACAGTAAACAGCCCTGCCCTTTGCAGCTTAACTTGCAGACTTGCTAACCTTCACTTGTCAGTAACTATATGCTAATCACCTAAGAGTAGTAGTCTGTTATCTTTCAACTGTAACTGTAAACAGTAACTGTAAACTGTTAACTGTAACTGTAAACAGCCCCTTTTGCGCGCCTTATTTGGCACTCCTCTAGGATTGGCCCCCTGTTGACTTTACCTCATTAGCATGAGCTGTGACCTTTACTCCTGACCATTGGCTATATATACCCTGAGTTTTGCCCCAATAAACGAGACTTGATCAGAATCCTGTCTTGTCTCCATTTCTCGAGTCTCCTGTCCCCCCAATTCCCGCTCCTCCTCCCAGGACTTGCGAATTACGGACCCGCAGGACGGGACAATCAATGTTCTCTTTAAATTCTATGTGAAATAGGGTCTCAAAGCTGAGCCCCGGTGGCACAGTGTTTGTATGGGGGACTGCAGCCCACAGGGTTGGCAGTTCAAATCCAGCAGCAGCTCTCCAGGAGCAAGGCTGGGCTTCCTTGGGCTTCCTACTCCCACCAGGGCAGTGATGTAAGGGGTGGGGGCAGGGGAGGAAGAAATAGGATCTCAAACAGGGAGAGGGTGATGCTGAACCAGTTTTGAAGAGGATCGGAGGACCTTCAAACAGTAGAACAAAAGGAGCAGGGTCCGTGGGAGATCGTGTACATTTCCCCCCGGGGATCATCGGACCGTCTTTCCTCCAGGGGCCGTCAGACTGGGGTCTCAAAGGCTTCAGGCACCGTCTCCATAGTGGCGCTTGCCGCTTCCTTACTGGTGAAGTGAAAAGGAAGTGTTACCGCTGGGGCACGGGATTGTTACATCTTGGATACCTTTTAGCAAACTAAATCCTCCCAAATCCCAAACTATGTTACATTTCCAGTATTCTGTTTAACTTTGAGCTAACACTTTCACCCCTTCTATCAGTATAGCCTATATGTTCCTCCCCCTACCCTTTGCGGCTTTCGCTCAGCATTCCATCTGCAAGATTTATTTCTTTTTTTTTTCTTTCTTTCTTTTTTTTTTTTTTAGGCATCACTGCCCTCAGGTGGTGGGAGTAGGAGGCCCAGCCTTTGCTCCTGGGAGCCGGAATTGAACCTCCCTCCCAGTGGGCCGCAGTCCCGCGCACAACCACTACGCCACCGGGGCTCAACCTCAAGATTTATTTCTGTTGATGTCTATGGATTATACTCAGAGGGGAAAGATTCTGAATTCATTTCTATTTTATAGGGACTCCTTTATGAAGTCTTAACTGAGAAAAGCACAAGACCACGATGAACCATCCAGATGACCGTCAGAGATCATAATGGTGTCCAAAGAACCCTTGACCTTGTTGCTCCTTAGATGACACTGAAACAAAAGTAACGCAGCACAAGACCACCAGGGGCAGCAGACGGAGTCATCACGTTGCAGGTGGAAAGGTACCGGCCATCACTGTGATCTGAACACCTCCAGTGCAGATTCAAAAAGCTTACGGGATGAGCTCTGGGGCCCTCCAGCCCCCTTGGATGGGCTAGAACTCATGACCATAGAGTCCTGGCATCCCAGTTTCCATCACGAGCACACCCAGACCAGTGCCCGAGGGTGTCAGTGCACATCCCGGACTGGCTACGGGAGTCTCCACAGCCCAGTTGCACACCCACTCCTTGACGGCAAAGCTTGTGACAGTGCCCTTCCAGGGTCAGAATGAGTTCCGTGGAGGCTGAAGTTTGGCCAAGAATCAAAATGGAGTTGGGGCATCCACCAGAAACCATAGTCTTCCACAAATCAGGTGCTGAGAATTTAAGTTCGAATAGAAGAGCTCATTCCAGGCCATACGTTTTATCTGCTGTGCAGTATTCCACTGCTTGAACATACTACAGTTAAGAGTACAGGAGAAGGAAGCCCAGCCTTGCTCCTGGAGAGCAGCTGCTGGATTTGAACTGCTAACCCCTGTGGGCCGCAGTCCCGCGCACAACCACTATGCCACCGGGGCTCAGCCCCCAAAACATTTTTTTTAACTCTCCAATTTCCACTTGTTTGATGAGAACACAGGGGAGCAATTGAAGGGAAAGAATGAGAAAGTGGGCTGAGCCCCGGTGGTGTAGTGGTTGTGCGCGGGACTGCGGCCCACTGGGATGGAGGTTCAATTCCAGCAGTGGGGCTGGGACTCCTACTCCCACCACCAGAGGGCAGGGATGTCAAAAAAAGAAAGAAAGAAAGGAAAAATAGAATGAGAAAGTGGAGCACGTCCTGGCCCAAGCCTTGAGGACAATATCCCTGCTCAGAGCAGCCAATGCACAGAGAGGACCACAATGTCCAGCCCCGCTGTGAGACATGACGTCCCTCACTGACCACTATCCCTCCAGGGGACAAGACCAGAGGCACAATATGGGAACTGCACCTGGTCTGACCCCACCACACCGAGGAAAACACTAAGGGCGTGCAACAGAACAGCAAAGGGAACAGGGCAAGGAGGTCCCGAGGGAGGAGTACCCAAATAGGCTTGGGGGCCAGGCCATGGCACCCCATCAGCCTCGACCAGAAAACACTCCTGCAGGTCAGCAGTCCTTGAACTATTTTCAGGCTTTTCTCTCTCTCTCTTTTTTTTTTTTTTTTGTCATTTTTGTTCTTGTTGTTTTGTTGCTTTGTTTGGCTCTGTCTTGTTTTTGTGCATATTATTGCCTCTGCAGGTCTATCTAAATAAGATAGGCTGGATAAACAATCCGGAAGAGAAAACAACAGGACTGATAGTTTCAGGGGGACATGAGAGAGGGGGAGGTGGGGGAAAGGAAGTGTTAACCAACCCAGGGGCAAGGGAATAACAAGTGATCCAAAATCGGTGGTGAGGAGGGTGTAGGAGGCCTGGTAGAGCTTGATCACGGGCAATGTAACCAAGAGGAATTACTGAAACCCGAATGAAGGCTGAACATGATAGTGAGACAAGAAGAAAGTAAAAGGAAATACAGGAAGGAAATAGGTGGGAAAGGGCATTTTAGAGGTCTAATAACAGGCAATGTACATATATGATTGTGGAGAAATAGGTCAATGTGTATATATTTATAGATTTAGTATTAAGGTAGCAGGTGGACATCGGGTCTCTACTCAAGCACGCCCTCAATGCAAGAACACTTTGTTCTATTAAACTACCTTTCAGTGATGCCTACATTCCTGACACGATCTCTGAAGACAAAGCGGGTGCATAAGCAAATGTGGCGAAGAAAGCCCAGCTATCCAAAGATACAGCACCTGGGGTCTCAGTGGCCATCTGGCCCAGATACAACAAAGCCCACATGGAAGCAGCACACCAGCCTGTGTGACCACCAGGAGTGAAGGGATCAGGTACCAGATATCAGAGAAAACAAATCATGACATCGAGAATGAGGGCAAGTACAGACCGGGGATCCAAGCCCCATCTGCGGACAAGTGGACATCCCTTACAGAGGGTCTCAGGGAAGAGACAGGCAGTCAGGGTGCAGGATGGCAACAATGAAACATACAACTTTCCTCTTGTTCTTAAATCCTTCCTCCACCCTCGCCCCCCCCCCCCACTATCATGATCCCAATCCTACCTTAGAAATCCAGCTAGATCAGAGGATGTACACGGGTATAGATAAGTGCTGGAAACACAGAGACGTCAAGACAGATGACTCCTTCAGGACCAGTGGTGAGAGTGGTGATACCAGAAGGGTGGAGGGAAGATGGGGCAGAAAGGGGGAGCTGGGGCTGGGCCCCAGTGGTGTAGTGGTTGTGTGCGGGACTTCGGCCCACTGGGCTAGCAGTTCAAATCCAGCAGCAACTCTCCTGGAGCAAGGCTGGGCCTCCTTTTTCCCACCAGAGGGCAGTGATGCCCTAAAAGGCAAAAAAAAACAAACAAAAAATTTTTAAAAAAAGGAAAGGGGGGGGCTGAGTCCCAGTGGCGTAGTGGTTGTGTGCGGGACTGCGGCCCACTGGGACGGAGGTTCAATTCCAGCAGTGGGGCTGGGCCTCCTACTCCCACCACCGGAGAGCAGTGATGCTCAAAAAAAAAAAAAAAAGGAAGGGGGAAATGATCACAAGGATCTACCTCTTGATTACAATAACCTCCTCCCTGGAGGATGGACACAGAAAAGTGCATGACAGGAGATGTTGGACAGTGTAAGTCATGACAAAATAATAATAACTTATAAATTATCAAAAAAAATTACAAATTAACTAAGGGCTCATGGGGTGGGCGTGGAGAGGAACTGATACCAAGGTCTCAAGCAGAAAGCAAATGTTTTGAGAATGATGATGGCAACAAATGTACAAATGTGCTTGACACATGGATGCATGTATAGATTGTGATAAGAGTTGAATGAGCTCCCAATAAAATGATTTTTTAAAAAGTTACCAAGAATTTATGAGATGGGAAGTAGGAATGAGGAGCCGATACCAAGGGCTCAAGTAGAAAGCAAATGTTTTGAGAATGATGGTTACAAATGTACAAATGTGCTTGACACAATGGATGGATATATAGATTGTGAGAAGAGCTGTAAGAGCCCCAATGGTTTTTTGAAAAAGGAGTATTAGATGCCTTCCATTCCCAGTGGTTCCATTCACAGTGTCCACTCCGACTCCTGGTGACCCAGGGAGAGCGAGGAGACCTGCCCCTCAGGGCTGTGCCCACATTATTGAGTTGAACAAAAGCCTGCCCTGCAGGTGGAAACAACTTGGAGAAGGTTACTTATCATCCTCCCCAGTCCAGCGGGAAGGGGTGTGTGAAGGCTGGGAGAGGGGGTGCCCCCGACCTGGCTCTGCGCCCATTTTTTTTGCCCGCCTCCTTAACTCTCGAGAGCCAGGCCTTCAGTCAGGGGAGAATCTGGTCTTTCTGAGCAAAGATCGTTTCCGAGACTCTCCTCTGCCTCCTCTTGGCTCTCGTTGCATTTGGCCCAATCCACGGCGTGTCACCACCTGCTTCGACCTCCCCAGGGTCGGCCTGTACCACATCAACGAGATCTCCACTCGGAACCAGGTGACAGCGCCAGTCCCCACCCCAGCCCAGGTCACGGGCAAGGGCAAGAAGAGAAATTGACCTTCAGGGTCCAGTAAAGTTGCTTCTTTGTATGTTAAAAAAAAAGTTACTTAAAGGAATAGATTTGTATTGTTTCTATGCACAGAAGTCTGGATAAAGGTGGTTGCTTAGTGTTGGCTCAACGGTCCAACCGTCTAGAACTGTCTTGGCGTCTTTCTTTGACTTTTTTCCCTCTGCACCGGTTCCTTTTGTGGTTCATGGGGGCGCTGTGAATGGAACCCCCCTGAAGGCGTCTAACCCCAGCCCTCTTGACCTGATGACTGACACCTGCCTCACGAGGACAAGGTGGTTGTGCCAGTCCCAGAGACGACACTCATGGTCAAGACAAGCCAAGAGGGGCAGAGATGACACACACCACGCTTCTCCATTGTCTGTCGGAAAGCAGCAGGCCCTGCTCAGGAGACCCAGCCAGCTCTCCCTGGGAACACCGCCGGTGGACAGCCTTTCCAGACGTCCGATGGAGAGACACCAGGAGGAAGGGGGCTGGGCATGCTGTTGGGTTAGTCACCGGCAGCGGGTGTCACAAACAATTGGCTCATTTGTTTTCAGTCTTCCTTCTTTTCCTGTGCTCCTTCCTGATGCCTCGGGGATGAAGCCACACCAGGATGGTGTTGCTCACCATTTCACATTGGCTGTCATCACTCTGCTATTTCACCCACGTATGAATTTCAATGATAAAGTCCTTCAAACCCAGGATCTCCAGAAGACTCTCCCGTGCGCGTTCCTGGTTATAGCCACAACGTCCCCTCTTCTCTGTCGGGTCCATTCTTTCTCCTTCATCTCCGGTGAGGTTCTCTATGGTTTCTTCTAAGAAATCCTGGTGACAAGGTGCGTGACTCCTCGGGTCCTCAAGGTCCTGAGTTCAAAAGCACCAGCCACTCCGTCGCAGAAACACAGGGCCTTCTACTCCCATAAACAGTGACAGTTGCAGAAACCACGGGGCCGCCCTAGTCTCCGACAGGGTCCCTTGACTCCACGGCACTGGGTTTTTAGGGTGTGTTCAGAACCTCACCTCCATTGCCATCACGTCCGTTCTGATTCACAGCAACCCTGAAGGCCAAGGCAGACTGGTCCCACAAGGAATGTGACCCCCAGCTAAATAGAATGACTCCGGGGTAACTTCATGGCTGTACGAGTAGAGAGACGACAGCCTCATCTTTCTCCCTCAAAGGGGGTGGTGCATTTAAACCGCCGACCTTTCCCTTAGCCCCTGTTTGTGTAACCCACTGCTCTACCATGGCTTCTCTGTTCTCCTGGCACTGGGACCTCAGGCACCCCCACCCTTCATCCCTGCCCTTCTCAACTGTTGGAAGAAGTGGAAAGGAGCCCCAGGTTTTCCAAGGCGCCCCCCTCTGTGCTAGTTCTCTGTGTAATCTGCTCCTTTTCATGGTCTCCCCCAACCTTTTATTATGAAAAAGGGTCACCTAGAATGAGTCCTATAAAGATCACCGTTATGCCCACCAGCCAGTTTCCAACAACTTTTTGGTTTATTATTTTTAGATCAGTTTATTGAGGGACTCTTACAGCTCTTATAACCTTCCATACAGCGATGTTTCGAGCACATCTGTACACACGCCGCCATCATCATTTTCTAAACATTTACTTTCTAGGTGAGCCTTTGGTATCAGCTTCTCTCCTCTCCTCCCCCCATCCCCACCCCCGCTTTTTCCCCCCCATAGTCACTTTTTTAACCATTAGGCCAAAATCCTAGTCTCTTACACTGTGACTGTGCCCATTTTCCACAGTGTCTTCCAAATCACTCCTCCAGTCCCTGGAGTTTGTGGACATGAAGTCCAGAGGGTGGATTGGATTAAGTGTGCACACTTTGGACAGTGTGATGTCTTAGATGATGCTGTGTCGTTCACATTCCAGCTTACCAGAAGACACGTGCTGGTCAGGTGACCCCACTGTGGTGATACTAAGCTCCATCCCTCCGTGAGGGTGGTGACTACCAGAGTCTTCTATGCAAACGTGCTTCCACTTCACACCGTTTCACATGCAGTCCCGTGTGGCGCCACACGTGGGCACTGTGCAATCATTCTGGACCCAGTAACCTGTCACCAACCACCCCTGACTCCCCTCCCCTATTGCATTGGAAATTGCTGAACAGTTCCATTGAAAGTTTTATTTTACAGACTATATTTTTATTTATTTTTTTCTATATTTTTATTTTAAAATGTTTTTCTAGGTTTTTTTTCCCCAAATAAATAATTTGGGGTTCCGTTTTTTCCACCTATTGCTCTGTCTCAGGGATGTGTTGTCAGGAGAGACCAGGCCCCAGAGAACACCAGGCTTGGTACAGCGAGGGGCAGTGAGAAAGAGAGGGGTGGGGTCTTGGATGGATGGACGGACACAGCGGCCACAGCCATAAGGACAATTGTGGGATGGCGCACTTGGCTGTACAGGGGTGTCTGTGAGCAGGGACCCACTTGATAACATCCCATAACCGCGATTTCCGAAGTGGACAATACTGCCCCCTGGGGAGCCCTGGAATGGATCAAACCCCAAACTCACTGCCAACGCACTGCGACCCTGAGGACAAACTAGACTTGCCCCTGGGGGTTTCTGAGACTGTCAATTCCTACAGGAGTAGAAAGCCTCGCCGTTCTCTCTCCGAGCACCTGGATACTGGGCCAGAGTACAAATTGTTCTTTGCTAGAGTCCTTTTTTTTTTTAAGGCCAAATAAGTTTGAGAACCTGGGTTCGAGGGTCTCGCAATGAGTCACATTGCTTTTTGTTTGTTTGTTTGTAGTTTACTGACATAATTCATGAATCATGTGCTTTTATAACTTTCTTTTTTTTTCCTTTTGTCCCCCTGAATCACTGCCCTGGTGGGGCTTTTTGTTTTGTTTTGTTTTTGTTTTTTGGGGGGCATCACTGGCCTCTGGTGGTGGAAATAGGAGGCCCAGCCTTTGCTCCTGTGAGCTGGAATTGAACCTTCATCCCAGTGGGCCGCAGTCCCGCACATAACCACTACGCCTCAGGGGCTCAGCCCCCTGGTGGGGCTTTTATAACTTTCAAGAACTACCTAGTCTTACGATGCAGTCTGGAGAGAATAATGTCTCTATAAAACCAAATTTACCCTCCAACCATTAAAGCTGGTGAGGAAGAAATTCAAGAATTCCATCACCTTCACCAGTCGGAAATGCAGTCTGAAACATGCACTCAAGATGCACTGATTACTATTGGCCATTGGAATGCCAATGTTGGAAACAACGAGGAGTGGTGGCTGGCAAATCTGGCCTTGGTACTAGAAATGAAGCTGGAGAGCACATGCTGGAATTCTGCGAGACCGACAGCTTCAGGACAAATACTGTTTTCAACAACATACACAGCCACTGTATACCTGGACCTCGTCAAATGGAATAAAGTTGACCACATCTGTGGATGAGACCGGGGAGAAGCTCAAAAACAGCAGCCAAAATGAGGCCAGGGGCCAACTGTGGAACAGACCATCCATTTCGCAGAGGCAAGTTCATGTTGAAGCCGAATGAAAAATTAAAACAAGCCCACTAGATACAAAGGATAACCTGGAGTATATTCCCACCTGATTTTAGAAACCAGCTCGAGTATATTTGATGGATTAAACATGAATACAGAAGACCTGACAAGCAGTGGGATGACATCAAGAACATACAAGTAAAAAAAATGGGCTGAGCCCCACTGGCGTAGTGGTTGAGTGCGGGACTGTGGCCCATAGGGTTGGCGGTTCAAATCCAGCAGCAGCTCTCCAGGAGAAAAGCTGGGCCCCGTACCCCCACCAGGAAGCAGTGATGCCCACAAAAAAAGGAGACTCTGAAACTTTCTCTAATTGTACAGTAGCTAAAGCAAATGGATGAAATTATGAAGTTAAAAAGCTGAATAGAAAATGTCAAAGGGGGCTGAGCCCCGGTGGCGTAGTGGTTGTGCGCGGGACTGCGGCCCACTGGGACGGAGGTTCAATTCCAGCAGTGGGGCTGGGCCTCCTACTCCCACCACCGGAGAGCAGTGATGCCCAAAAACAAAAAACAAAAACAAAAACAAAAAAAAAAGAAAATGTCAAAGGGTCGGGCTGAGTCCCGGTGGCGTAGTGGTTGTGCGCGGGACTGCAGCCCACGGGCTTGGCAGTTCAAATCCAGCAGCAGCTCTCCAGGAGCAAGGCTGGGCCTCCCACTCCCACCAGAGGACAGTGATGCCACCCTCCCCCCCCCAAAAAAAAAAGGAAAAAGAAAGTGTCAAAGGGCAACTTAAGGAGACAAGGTGTTATAATGAAATATGCAAAGACCTAGAGTTTAAAAGCCAAAAAAGGAATATGCTCAGTATAAATCAAACTAAAAAAAAAAGCTGAAATAAAAGTCAAGACTCGTGTTGTTCCATTGAAGGGTTCTGTTGGTAAGATGTTGAGTGATGCAAGCAGCGTCAAAAGATGATGGAAGCGGAGGCTGAGCCCCGGTGACTTAAGTGGTTGGTATGGAACTGCGGCCCGCGGGCTTGGCGGTTCAAATCTAGCGGTGGCTCTCAGGAGCAGTGCTGGGTAACGCCCACGACCACCAGAGACAGTGTTCCCCCCCCCAAAAAAAGATGATGATGGAAGGTTTCTATTCCCACTAGGGCAGTGATGCCACAAAAAAAAAATTTTTGATGATGGAAGGAACACACGATTTACCAAAAAGAACAGGTCAACAACCATGTCAACAGGTAGCACATGACCAAGAACAATGGTACTGAAGGAAGAAGTCCCAACCGCGTGGAAGACACCATGGACAAACCAGGCTCCAGGAACTGAGGGAACACCAGTGGGAATGTTGCAGCAGGCTGGTGACGCCCTGGGAGCACTCACTGGTCATGCTAAGACATGTGGGGGTTGGCTCACTGGAAGATATGCTGGCCGAGGTCCATATCTGGGCCAGTTCCAAAGAAAGGTGATCAGGCGATGGGGAGTTATAGAAGAATATCAGGAAGATCACACAGAAGTAAAGTTGTGCTGAAGGTAATTGAACAGTGTTTACCGCAGCACATCCACAGGGAACCGCCAGGGGCTGAGAAACTCAGAAGAGGACATGGAATAAGGGCTATCATTGCTCACGTCTTCTCCGAGCCTCCAGCTCTCCGCAAAGCCTTGAAAGTCATTACAAACTCGTGCTAATGGCCTCCGTCAACATTTCTTCAGCATGCCAGTGACTTATAAAACGATCAAGTCAGAATGATCTACCACCTACCAAAATGCAAAGCATATATTTTATTTCTTACATTTATTCGTAAATGCACTGAGAATCACTTACATGTACAATGTATGTTTGTCTACCTCGCATGACCACGAGTTCATGTTGCACAACAGCTCAATGAACTAGGTACATTTTGTGTCGGGACCTGAGTTGACTCTGATGACTTGCATTGAATGGAATGAGCCAGGGCTGCACAGTCCAGACAGTAGCTGCTGACAGCCAGCCTCGAGCACACTTCCCAGCGATCATCAGTCGTGGCGGAACGGCACTCCGCAGCTGGTGGAACTTGGGTAAAAGTCAAAACTTCAAGGATACACGTTGGAGGTCACTAGGAGCATCTGCACACAGGTGCGTACTGACGGACAATCAAGGACACGTCTTTGATAAAGAATGTCTAGCCTGGAGTGTGTTTGGGTCTCTGTTCTTTGCTTTGCAGATGACTTTTACTGCACCTGGTCTTGTAGATCGTGCTGTTCCAAGGATGTTACTTATCAAATTTTTAAAAATTCCGAGTAAATGCAACTATTCATGTATTCCCAAATTTTAACATTAATAGAGAAAGGACACAGTTCAATTCTTTGCTGCATGGTGGAGTGAGCTGCAGTGTCTGTCTTCTCATTCCGTGTGCTTCTTGTTTTCTCAGAGCCACTGTTCTTTTACAACAGCAATACCTGGACTCAATGATCTTTTTTGGGGGGGGGGGGCATCATTGCCCTCTAGTGGGAGTGGGAGGCCCAGCCTTGCTCCTGGAGAGCGGCTGCTGGATTTGAACCGTCAAGCCAATGGGCCGCAGTCCCGCACTCAATGATCTTTATATGGGAAAAGACTAACTCACATTAATAAGTAGAGTCAAATAATGCAATCAAGGAAGTTTTCTCCCTACTCCCACCACCAGAGGGCAGTGAGGCACAAAAAACAAAAACAAAAACAAAAAAGGAAGTTTTCTCATGCTGGGTACTTTCCCTCTGCGACTAAGTTCCAGAACTGTTCATGCGCTCTGGACTTCAGCTGAATGTCAGCTTGTAGTGTCAAAATCTCCCATTCTGTATGAGAGTGATACGTTTTTATCTTCTTATTTGATCCAGCTCCCCACTCATTTATTACGGTTGTTGGTTGTTTGTTTTTTGTTTTTGTTTTTTTGGGCATCACTGCCCTCTGTTTGTGGGAGTAGGAGGCCCAGCCTTTGCTCCTGGAGAGCTGCTGCTGGAATTGAACCTCCATCCCAGTGGGCCGCAGTCCTGCACACAACCACTGCGCCACCGGGGCTTAGCCCTGACACCTAAGATTGCGATTGGTTGCATTGTATATCAATTAAATGACAGGATTATGGCGGAGCCCTGGTGGCATGGTGGTTGTGTGCGTGACTGCGGCCTACAGGGTTGACAGTTCAAATCCAGCAGCAGCTCTCTAGGAGTAAGGCTGGGCTTCCAACTCCCACCAGGGCAGTGATGCCACAAAAACAAAAAATGAACAATGGGATTGATGATAGGCTTGTGTCTATATTTTTAATGCCATGCGATTTACTTACACTACATTCACAATTGACATATGAGTATCCCTGATCCAGGTGTTTTTGTCTTATCTTTTCCTGGTTGACTTACTAAACGTCCTTTTTACATTATATTTGGGATTTGAGAGTCTCTTTTTTATCTGAAAACAATGGTTCCTGGGGTGGGGTGGGGTGTTAGTCCAGGCAGTCTAGAGGAACAAATTCATAGACACACATATAGATATAAGAGAAAGGTTTATATACAAAAGGAATGGAGCACTGAGAAAGCATCCCAACCCAGGCCAGTTCAAAGTCTTTTTTTTCATCTTTTTTTGGCATCACTGCCCTCTGGTGGTGGGAGTAGGAGGCCCAGCCCCAGTGCTGGAATTGAACCTCCAACCCAGTGGGCCGCAGTCCCGCGCACAACCACTACGCCACCGGGGCTCAGCCCAGTTCAAAGTCTTAAGTCCAATATTAGCCCATATGCCCAATACCAGTTTATAAAGTCTCCTTGCGACTCACGAAGTCATAGGTCAGTGGGTGCAGAATCCCTGCATTGGCAGGGGTCTCCCCAGGGCTCCTCACTTCCAGGGCTAAGGGTCCATCAACAGCATCCAGTGGTGGCAGAAGCAACTCATTGCTGGCAGGGGTCCCAACAACTGGGGAGATAGCTCCTCATCTTCACGAGGGAAATGTCGGGAGATTTCCCAGACATCTCAGGAGAAAGCCATGCCCACACGGAGGCCTCATTGGCTACTCAATGGCTATCTCCAGATTAACAGGCTAGACCCCACCCCTACATGTCAACCATGAAACGAACATAAGCACATGACCGCCACAGGTGGGAAGGAAACAATAGGCTAGAGGGTAGACAGCACTAGCTTGGGTGAAGGGGGAGATCATATTCCACAAGAAGGGGAAAAGGGGAGAACTAGTTGAATAAGAAAAGGATCTGAAATGTAAGTCCCACTTGATTCAGTGTTTGTTTTGTTTTAAATTAGGGTATTTTTTTTTATACCCAGTCTTCTTCAGAGCACTACCACAATCACCAATTCATTTCTTTAAAAAAATTTTTTTAATTTATTTTTTGGAGGGAGGGCATCACTGCCCTCTGGTGGGAATGGGAGGCCCAGCCTTGCTCCACCAATTCATTTCTAATTCTGTTTTCTTTTTTTTTTTGGTTGGGCATCACTGCTCTCTGATGGTGGGAGTAGGAGGTCCAGCCCCACTGCTGGAATTGAACCTCCGTCCCAGTGGGCTGCAGTCCCACGCACAACCACTATGCCACCGGGGCTCAGCCCTCTAATTCTGTTTTGACCAGGGTTCATCTTAAAAGCGTGCGCTCAGAGGGCAAGGACCAGCCAGCCGTGTTCACGACTAGCTCCAGCACCTACACCACACCTAGTGTGTGGGTTCTCCCTGCCATCAGGTTGATTCTGATTCTTAGCAACTCTACGGGGGGGGGGGG
>PVJH01038242.1:0-17297 GCA_004026705.1 Nesogale talazaci | reverse complement strand
TTTCAAACTGGCGACCTTGGGGTGAGCAGTCTAATGCAGGACCACTACACCACCAGGGCTCCTGAGTTAAGGCTCACAGCCGGTTACTAGCTTGCATAAAGCATTCGTTGGGTTTCTCCAGAAAGTAAAAAAATAATGGAATGTCTTTATTTGTGGGTTGTGTATACTGGTCTGTCTGAGGAACCAGGACAGACAGAGGTTGGTGGGGAGGTGGGAACTGACTACAGGGGTCTCCTGAGTTGGTGAGGAGGAAGCCAGGGGGAGGCCCGGGGTGCAGCCAGGCCAGTCTGTGTGGTCAGGGGCTGGTAGGGCAGAGCACAGCAGGGTGACGCACCCGTAGCCATCATCGTCGGGCAGGGCCCATTCAGCCACAGTTGCCTGTGTTCATGAGAGGCAGTCTAGGGGAACCAGGGGAGACCACCACCAGCTGGAATGAGCTCAAGACAAAATTTCACCTTTTTGTAACTGGAAATAAATATTCCACACCGTAGGAGGACATATTGTGTTTGTGACTCACTAGGCTTTAATGCTGTTCAACTTGTAACAATGAGAAGACATCCCGCTTAGCAGATATTGACATTGCGATTCAGAACAGTAGCAAAAGGACAGTTATGAAGTCACAGGGAAAACAATGTTCTGGTTGGGGGTCCCCTCACCTGAAGAGCTGTGTGAAAGAGTCTCGGCGTGAGGAAGGTGGAGAATAGTCCTCTAGACACAGATATCTATGGTGATGAGGAGGAAACTCCTGGATTGAAACCTTGGGAATTCAGAAGTTTTGCCAGGAGGAAATAATTACCAAACAACAACAACAAACAACACCACCAACCCCCTCCGTGCACACCTTTGGCCCAGTTGCAGGCTGTGGGGGTGAGGGCAGGGCCAGGGGCCTTGGAAGGGCTGTTTACCTTGGTTAGGCAATGTAGATAAGTTGGCCTTTCTGTTTGTTTTTGCAGAGGGGGGGTGGGGTGGTGGTGGTGGTGACAAAGTGTTGGTGGGCAAGGTCAGGCCCAGAGTAGGCAGGAGGAACCGGGCAAAGCTGCCACCACAGGGGTCAAGGTCTTCATGGGGCAACGGGTGACCTGAGAGGGGGGGGCCCTGCGTCCTCTGTGGGGGGCATGGTGTCTGTTCTTTCTCAACCTCTCTGCCCTCTTGGGCTTCTTTCTCCATGCCCACCCACCCCCAATGCTCTGTCGCTCACCCTCTGTGTCTCTCAGGCTCTCCCTTGCTGTCTGGGTGTCTCTGTCTCTCAGTGTCTCTCTGACGGCCTCTGGTCTCTCGCTAACTCTCCTCCTCTAACCCACACCATCGGCACAGCTCTGTCCTGATCCATGCAAACACGGGTCACAAACTCTCAACCAGCTCCCTCATGACAAACTGCTGGCCTGAGAGAAAGCCATGCACCCAGACACTCAAGAGCCGTCTGAGAGAGCAGGGCTGCCTGCGGGTCCCCCGGGGGCTGAACAGCAGTGGGCTGTGGCCATGCTGGGCCGACAGGCTTTGCTCTGCTGGCTTGGCTGGGCCCTGGGCGGGAGCGTGGGTGAACGAGCCCAGGGAAGGCGGGTGGGAGAGCCTGGCCAGTGACGACAGGGCCCTCAGTCCCACTAGTCTGGAGACAGCTAGCTGATGGCTGACTTGGACAATGTAACCATGGGGATTGGATACTTTCATCCCCAGCTACTTTATCTCCCCCACCCCTCCCCCCCCCACAAAAAGGGGGGGGGTTCTCATTACCTAGAAGCACAGGCAGTCCTCTCCTTCCAAGGGGCCTCAGAATGGAATGTTCTCCAGCAATCGGGGGTTTAACAAAGGCAGCAACTGCCTGCTCAGGGATGTCAGAGACACAGGGCCCTGCACCGAACAGCTGCCATTGCTAACCTCAGCTTCCCTCCTTCCCTGTTCCAGTCCTCTGCTCTCCTCTCCCACCCCAGCCCTCATCCCCTCCCCAGGCTCCCCCACCTTACCAAACAACATTAGAACGTCGGGAGGTGGGGGGCATTCAGGACCATACACTCCGGGGACACCAGGTCAACTGGCAGTGCGCAGTGATGATGCTGTGCCCCCTGCTTCCATGACCGGTATCTGGGACCACTACCAGCCTCTCCCCATCCAGAGAGAAGAGTGATGACAACCAGAAACGTTGTGAGGCGGAGACGGCTCCCCTTCGTCACTACCAGCTGCTTTGACAGGCATCACTTTAGAAGGCCATAGATAGAGCAGAAGATAAATGGGGAACAAAGGCCCCCCCACCCCCCCAATCACAAAACAGACAGAGCTTACTGGTAGGCTGAAACCGGTGAAAGCTGCAAGAACTCAAGCCCGCCCATGTTAGAATCATCCACTATTGAAGGGCAAAAGGTAAAAGCATTGACCCAAGGACGATGAAGTCCCGAGGGTGGGGAGAGGAGGAAGGATGGGACCGCACGAGCACACAGGGAGGAGGTGGGGTCCGAGATGGCACGTTGAGGGAGGGGTGCTGGACGGACGGGGATAAAAGGAATCTGCATCGTTAACAGTGCTCTCTCGCCTGCACCTCATTCACCAGAGCCAGGGGACAGCAGGACGCTTTCTTCAGGAAGGGGGAGTAGATTTCGACCAGCATGTCCATGGTGAGCTGAGAACCCAGGCCTTAGATTTCAGAGACTGGGTCCAGGAATCCCTGGGTGTTCCTGATGATGGACCAGAGGGAGACCAAGTCACAGTATAACATGGTGCTCCTCCTTGGACATCAGTTCTTCTAGATGACGAGGAACAAACAACCATCTACTAAAACAGAGAGAGGTTAAAGAGCAGGAAACACTTGCCTAACGCGACAAGACAAAGCAAAAAGTCTTCTCTCCACAGGAAACAGTTCAGCTGCTTCCTCCAGGCTGGGGAGAGGGGGGCTTCTACACACCACTCCTGCCCTCCATCTGGTGATTACATGACACACATCATCCTCTGTACAGTGGACACGGACAGGGCAGGTGTTGTTCTGGTATATAAAAGATGCACATGCTTTTCTGAGCACTGTGCTAGTGCAGGTAGACTAGAAAAACAAATCCAGGGAGACTCACGTATAAGAAAGAGTCTTATATCAAAGAGCAATTTATATAGTGCAAAAACATCCCAGCCAAGTCCAGATTAAGTCCATAAGTCTGATATTAGCCCCTCTGTCCCATACTATTCCATAAATTCTTCTTTAGACTCACACAACACATGCAATGACTTCAAAAGCAGGATGATCATAAGCCAGTGGATAGAAGGTCTTGTGGATCCAGTGGCGATGGAAGCATCTCAGCGCTAGCGTGGGTCTCAGTGTGGCTCCTCCAGCTCCAGGCCTCTGGCTCCATCAGCATAACTCCATGTGACTTGTCAACAGGAATGTCTCACAGGGAGTGTATCTGGCCTCCAGTGAGCTATATATCTCCTTCCTGCCTCCAAATGAGGTCGTCAAGATGCGACCTGATTGACAGGCTAGACTCCAGACGTTTGTAAGCTGACAGATTATGTAATCACTTCAAGCATTTTCCAGAATATTTTTTAAATTAAGCTTAACATTTCTATCATCATAAGCCCATGCTATCCATATTTGAACCTAACACAGAGCTCAGAGGGCATTTCAAAAATATAGCATTTTCTAAGCATTTGCTTAGTGGTCTCACAGGTGTTTTTTTTGGGGGGGGGGCGTGGGGTTTGGTCTGAAATTGTAAGAAGTATAAGCATAAGTAAAATAGATGTAAAAGTAGGACAAAAATATCAGAAGGGATGGGGTTAATGGAACATTAGTGCAGGGTGCAGGGTATAAAGACAAGCAAAACTCTGTAGTGATGATAAAAATGGACTGACACGATTAAAGAAGAAGAACATAGGGAGAGGAGAGAGAAACAACACCTACAGGTCTCACGGGTGTGCTAGAGGGGGATGATCACTCAGCCGGCAGTGCTCTGAGGGGACTTGCTATGACTGTGAGCGCTGCAGTGACGCCGGGACCTGTCTTTATCCCACACACACTTCGTGTGCCGCTCACTACAAACACGCTTTTCATCATGACAGTTCTCTATCATCTACCATGACTTAAAGTGGAAGAAACAGTTGTCAGCATTATTACTAAATCAGAACCTAGAATGAACCTAGGAAAATTGGAAGCTGATTAAAAAAAAAAAAAACATGGAATGTATAAAGGACAACATCATAGGCATTAGTGAGCTGAAATGACCTGGCATTGACCATTTTGTATCAGAAAATCATATGGATTACTAGGCTCTGAATGACAGACTCAAAAGGAATGACATCACACTCACCACAAAAAAAAGAACATTTCAGGATCTATTTTAAAGTACAATGCCGTCTTTGGATGATAGCTATATGAACATTAGGAAATTCCTGTTAATACAATTACTATCCAAATTTCTGGGCAACCACTAAAATTAGTGAGGAAGAAATTAAAGAATGTGAAAGTTGGAAACAAAGAGGAGGGAACAGTAGTTGGAAAATATGGCTTTATTGCCAGAAATGAAGCTGGAGATCAAATGATAGAATTTTGTAGGACCAGTGACTTCTTTCTTACACATGCCCTTTTAAAACAGTATAAACAGCTACTAGACATGTGGACTTCACCAGATGGAATAAATGCAAGTAAGTCAAATTGACTCCATTGGTGGGAAAATGGTGATGGAAAGAGGCCAGGACCTGACCATGAAGCAGACCATCAATTTTCTCAATTCAAGTTCAGGTTGAACTTGAAGAAAATGAAAACAAGTCCCTGAGAGCAAATATAAGACCTTGTTGTAGACGACCACATGGATTTTTGTCTCATTAAGTACTAATGTTAAAAGACCAGATGAACTGTGGGATGACATCAAGAACATCTTACATGAAGAAAGCAAGAGATCCCTAAAAAGACAGGAAAGAGTGAAAGGATTAAAATGGGTGTCAGATACAATGGATGGATGCATGAATGTGATAAGAGCCCCCAATAAAGTGAGTTAAAAAAACAAAAACAAAATTAAACGGATGCCAGAAGAAACTCTAAAACTTACTCTCCTAGGCTAGTTAAAATAACTGGAAGAAATGGTTAAGAGTTGAGCAGAATGTTTCAGAGGGTAGATCAAATAGACAAAGCAAAGTATTTCAATGAAATGCACACAGACCTGGAGTTTAAAAAACAAAAAGAAGTAATCCACTCATCATGTAACAGGCGGCACTGAAGGCATACATGGAAAACAAGTTTCTGGGGATTAACAAATGCTAACTGAAATGTGTCAACAAGCTGATGAAGCACTGACACCACCTGTTCATCTATGTCAAGGGTCAGCAAACTGCATCTTGAGAGCCATATGGGTTTCTTTCAGTACGGACCTGTGGCTCTGAAGTAAAACTGAAAATTTTTCTAAGGTACTATTTAGATAATGGTGACTTTATTTGTTTACGAAATTATATTTATGGCTGTTGAATGATTTTTAAATTTTCTGAGTACAGGATTAGCTCCTCCATCTCAAGTTTGGCAACCCTTGGTCTATACCAAGAAATTTGGAAGACAGCTACTTGACCAATTTATTGGAAAAGATCCATATGTGTACACATCCCAAGGAAAGGCGGCCCAACAGAGTGCAGAAGTTATAGAACATATCATGAATATGACATGCACGCAAAAGTTTGCTGAAGATTGTTTAACAACAATTGCAGTAGTACACTGATACACAGATATTCAAACGAGATTCAACAAGAGATATCATTGCTGATGTTAGATGAATCTTGGTTGAAAGCAAAGAATACCAGAAAGCTATCTGCTCACTATGCAAAATCACTGGACTGTGTGGATTATAATAAATTAGGGATACCCTTGAGAAGACCAGAAACTCCTGAACACTTCATTGGTCACGCAAATCTGCCCATCGACCAAGAAGCAGTCATTTAAACAGAACGAGGGAATAGTGCTTTCCTTAAACGAGGAAAAGGCTGAGCCCCGGTGGCGCAGTGATTGTGCTCGGGACTGCGGCCCACTGGGTTGGAGGTTCAAATCCAGCAGCAAGGCTGGGCCTCCTACTCCCACCACCAGAGGGCAGTGATGTCCAAAAAAAACCAAAAACTGTCCATTGGGGTAAGAAGATGACTTATGACAACTTGTGATATGCAGATGACACAACTTACTTGCTGAAAGTGAGGAGGACATGAAGCACTTGCTGATGAAGATTGGGGAGATTGTACTTTTCAGTATGGATTGCAACTCGAGGTAAAGAAAACCAGCACAGATAGACCTGTACATAACATGATGATCAACAGAGAAAAAAGTGAAGCTGTCAAAGTTTTCATCTTTCTTGGATCTGTAATGAATGCTCACAGAAGCAATAGTAAAAAAAAAAAATCGAATATCTTATTGCATGGGGCGAGTCTGCAGCACATGACCTCTTCAAAGTGTTGAGTCACCAGGCTGTCCCTTTGAGGACTGAGGTCCACCTGACTTGAGGTAGGCTATTTTCCATCACCTCACGTGCATGTGAAAGTTGGACAGTAAGTAAAGAAGGCTGAAGAAGCATCGCTGCGTTTGAATATCAGTGTGGACAAAGGCTACTTAAAGGACCACGGTCTGCCAGAAGAACAAATCTGCCTTTGAAGAAGTAGAGTCAGCATGTTCCCCAGAATCGTATTGTGGACATGTGGTCAGGAGAGACCAGTCCCTGGGGAAAGACGTCGTGCTGATGACGGAGAAAGGCAGGGAAAAAGAGGAAGACTCTTGATGACATGAACCCACACAGGGCTCAGATATAACACAACTGTGAGGGGCACAACAATAATAGTGCACTGCCATTGAGTCAGTGAGCACTGAAAGCAATCCTGCAGCACAGGGTGGATTTAGAGGCTGTGTGTGTGTGTGTGTGTGGCATCATTACCATGGTGGGAATAGGAAGTCCAGCCTTGCTCCTGGAGAGCCACGGCTGGATTGGAACCATCAGCCCTGTGGGCTACCGTCCCACACACAACCACGACACCACCAGGGCTCAGCCCGAGACTAACTTTTTATGGAAGTAGCCAGTGCCTTTTTTTCTCCCAAGGAGCCGGTAGTTCCAAACTGCTGACCTTGTAGTTAGCCCAGCCCAAAGCCACTCTGCTGCCAGGGTTCCCACGTTGTACTTTGGATCGCTGTGAGTTGAAGAGGGCTTAAAGGCACCTAGAAACAACAGTATCTCCCAGAAATCCTTGGGGCAGCATAAATGCTGAAGTGCTTGGCTACTGATGGGAAGCTTGGTTTGTTGGTTGAACACATAACACCTCAAAAGAAAGACCTGGTGGTCAGTGTCTGAAAAACAGCCCAGGGCTGAGCTCTGGTGGAGTAGTGGTTGAGTGCGAGATGTGGCCCACTAGCTTGGCGGTTCAAATCCAGCAGCAGCTCTCCAGGAGCAAGGCTGGGCCTCCCACTCCCACCAGAGGGCAGTGATGCCCCTCCTCTCAAAGAAACAGCCCTTGAAAAAGCTTATGGTGCGCGCGTGGAAATCCCACGCGTCAGAATCACTTTGGGGCAACTGGCCTAGTTTTCCTATCTTTCTCCTCCAGTTGCTATGGAGAGCCGTTTCTCTCTTATGACGACCCACGTGTGTCAGCGTAGAACTGCGCTACACTGGATTTCAGAGGCTGTTTTTTTTTCAGAAGTATACAACCAGTCATTTTTCCTGAGGCATCTCTGGGCAAACTCCAACCTCCAAGCTTTCAAGTGGCGGAATGTGCTAGCCATTGGTGCCACTCAGAGATGTCCCTTGTCATCTGTGGTCGTCGTATACTGTTGAGTCGATTGATACTCATTGCTTCCCTGTGTGACAGCAGGGGACCTACAGGGTTCTTTGTGACAGCTAAATAATTTCGTGTCGACTTGAAGATATATATAAATGTAGGGGTGGTTTCCAACCTGTCAGTCATGGTTGAAAGTGATGGTGATTCCTTGTGGGTGTGGCCTTCTCGTAAGGAGGGTCCTGGGAACCTCCCCTTCTCTCTCTGCCTTCACGTTCCTGATGGATGATCCTGGTTGCTGCCCGAACCACTGCCATTGGATTGGCAGAACTTTACACCCATTGGCCTGTGATCGTAATGTATTCTGTATCATTGCATGTGGCTGTGTGAGTCTGAAGAAGGACTTAGGGACTGGTATCAGACTTATGGACTTGAGTTGGACTGGGCTGAGATATTTTCTTGATAGACCAATATTTGATATGAAGCTCTTTCTGACGCATTTATGAGTGTCTCTGGATTTGCTTCTTTAGTCAGCAAGTCAGCCTAACACAGATCTCCAGGTCTTTTTGCCTTTGGCGTCTCAGGTGAACTCACTGCTTACCCACTGCATCACCAGGCCTCCCCCGCACCCCACACCCCCACCATCTTCACTGAAAACCAAGCTCATGGCTTTGGAGTGGAGGCTGGCTCATAACCTTCCTCATACCTGGCCAGCTCAAAGTCTAAGCCATGGTGGGAGACCTTTCTTTTCTTCTTCAGGGATCTGCTCCTTTTTCCTAAAATTTATATTTGGTCACAGATAACTATATACCACTCCGAAGATTTCTAATTGACAGCTACTGAAGGATATTGTTTATTGCGTTATGGTGGGGCAAATGAAGAAGTAAGCAGTAGCGATTCTTGGCCTAGCTCATTTTTCGTGGGGACTGCATTCCTGGAAATGGAGCGATGACTGAGTCGCTGTGACTTGGGCCCTGTGCATGCGGTGTCCCTGAAGTCCTGAGAGACTCCCAGTATGCTCCCCTCGGCAGGCCTCCGCCCACAGGGAGCCTATGCTGGAGTTGGGGTGACGTCCGAAGGCTTCCTGGGCTTCCCTGCAGCTGTTGAGGGCAGAGGGCAGTCTCTCTCAGAGCTGACCGCATGGGGCTGACGCAGCAAACTCCCACCCACCAAATCCTTTGCCATCCCACTGCTTGCGAAGCTACAGGGCAGAATAGAACCTCAAAGGTATGCCTCTCTATGGGAGCTGACCGCCTGCCTTTCTCCGGTGGAGTCCCAGGTGGGTTGGAACCACTGACCTTTGGCTTAGGGGTCAAGCAGTTGCACCTCTGGTGCCCGCAGACCTTCAGACATAGAACAACAAGGCAAGCAAGGCACTGTGCCAGCCACTCACTGTGGAAATCAGGGCCGTTTGAACATGCCGCACACTGGCCAGACAGTCCTTGCCTCCCCCACTGTGAGGAGGGTTGGTGGTGCAGCGATCAAGCTGAAAGATGGGCAGTTCGAATGTGAGGAATGACTCTTTGGGAGAAAAAAAGACTGATGATCTACTCCCATAAAGAGGACAGTCTCAGCTGAGCCCTGGTGGCGCAGTGGTTGTGTGTGGGACTGCGGCCCACAGGGTTGGTGGTTCAAATTGAGCAGCAGCTCTCCAGGAGCAAGGCTGGGCTTCCTACTCCCACCAGGTCAGTGATGAGGGGGAAAAAAAGATTAGTCTCTAGCTCTTGCCTTGAGGGTCCCCAGTGAATGGTGGCCCAAGACCACCATATATCTACTATTTTAATGCCTTCTTTGCTTTTTTAATGACATATATTAGTCTGGCAGGCAGGGTTCTGCCACTGTGAAGGGGTGCTATTGAAAAATGCACTCTATCCCTAACCCTCACTGTTTGTGTAAATAGTATCCAGTCACTTAAGCTTTTGATCTGCACAAGTCAACACTTCATGTTCTGTGGTCTGAAAAGCCAGCCTATCTACACATGTGTACTTTTCAGAATTTTAAACTCTGTACCACTGGCTAGATTAATGATACTATCAATAGAATTACCACATGACCCATGGGGATTCCTTATAATTTCTCTATCATAAATTGATAATGAAGTCTCTAAAGCGAACCTGAGCCATACATAACTCACTAAACTCATTGCCATCAAGTCACGCCTGAATCTTGGCAACCACCTGTAGGTTTCTAAGGCTGTAACTGTTCTTGTCCCTATGTCAGAACTAAGAGAGTGAATGTGTTTTACAATAGGTATATATGAAGGGGTACATCCCCCTGCCCCCCGAGACAGTAAAAAGCTTTATCCACTGGGTGGAAATTTCGTAGCACACCTTTTCCTTATTAGATGAGCATCTAGCAACTCGTTCTGAGTTAGTGCACTGTGGTGATCATATACTATGTCAATTTCTTGATTGAGATGGAGCGGTGGAGTCTAGCCTGATAATTTGGAGATAGCCATTGAATAGCCAATGAGGTCTCTGTGTGGGCATGGCTTTCTCTTGAGACTTCTGGGAAGTCTCGCAGTATTTCCTTCGTGGAGAGGAAAGACCATTTTTCCCAGTTGTTGGGAGTTGTTCAACTGACAAGACAAGATGGCAGCATCCGAGGAGCTGGAGGAGCCACATGGCCTTGCCCTGATGGAACCAGACCTCTGAAGCTAGAGAAGCCATGTGGAGAACCCTGCCAACGCTGAGTTGCTTCTACCACCACTGGATCCTGTTGATGGAACCTGAGCCCTGGAAGTGAGGAACCATGGGGAGACCCCTGCCGGCGCCGGGACTCTACACCCACTGCCCTGTGACTTTGTGAGTCAGAAGGAGATGTTATAGACTGGTATCGGGCATATGGGCTAATATCGGACTTATGACTTTGAACTGGACTGGGTTGGGATGCTTTCTCAATGTCCCATTCCTCTTGTATATAAACCTTACCCTTATATCCATATGTGTGTCCATGGATTTGTTTCTCTGGTCTACCCGGACTAACACATGCACCCAGTGGTTTGGTTTGGGCTAGAAAGGTTCTCTCAGATCACAGTGGATATTTTTTTTTCATAAAAGCAGTTTTGCTTTAACGAACCTCCTTTTTCGTGATGACCGATTTAAGCGAACTATGACTGTGACTATGAAATTTTGTTTTCTGCTTGGAAAAATTGTCATAGAAATTGCTGTGAGGTTGAACCTGGTTTACAAGGACAGTGCTATGGAAAACACTCAAGTAAGTGTGCCAGTGGTTTTCTTGTTTCGAAAAAGGTGAAATGTCAGCTGATGATATGCCTAGCTCTGGATGTCCATCAGCTTCCCAAACAGATGAACAGGTTGATTCATAGTGCATTTGGCATTCATTCCACCAGGTCCTACTGTTACACAAGCTTTCTATTCAGAGGTTCTGAAAAGATTGTATAAGTGTGTAACAAAAAAGATCTAATTGTGGCAGATGGGGGACTGGTTTTGCCACCACGAAAATGCACTTGCTCACACAGCCATTTCAGTCGGCCAGTTTTTGGCAAAAAACAACTTCTCTCTGGCCCCACACACCTTACCCACCTGAGTTTGTATCTTTTTGTTTCTGTGAATGAAGAAGGATATGATAGGACAGTTATTTGATGATATAGAAGAGGTGAAGAAAAAAATGAGGGAGGTGCTGTCAGCCATCCAAGCCGTTGAATTTGAAAAAAAGTTTCCAAGAAGGGAACCACAGATTTGACAAATGTGTTACTTATAATGGAGAGTATTTGAAGATGATAAGGTTGTTTTGTATAAAAAATAGGAAATTCATAGCTTTGTGGGGGGAAATCCATTTTTGGGCAGACACCCCCTGTATCCTGGGGCTTGCAGATCTTTCAAAAAGCATACACATCATACAGCAAACATCACATAGCCACTGGGTAATATAAGCAGGACGCATAGTAAACCAGCAGTGAGGTGGGTCATCATTCTGATCTAATGCGCGTGGATCTCAAATCTCTGATGCCTCTGAGTACCCCCCAGGGATCTGCTGCATTTTATGGTGGTTTGCCTATAGAATATGGTTTCTCTTATCTACAGGTAACCTTCAGGCATAGTGAAGTAGCCAGACCCATAAATGACTCAATTATTATGACTGCAGGGGGTGTGGTGCAATAATTCAGTCTGGAGAACATGTATCTGAAGACATTTCTGTCTCAGAGCAACGGAGATCTTTCTCAAAAATAGAGTGAGTTTCCCATGCCCATGTTTGCGAGTGTAGAAATAAGATAAAGTGCATTCTACCAATCCTCAGTTTACCACAGCAGAGTTACGAAGTATTGGCTCTCTGAGTTCCCGTGCCATTCATCTGCTGCTGGCTCGGCTGCCCTGAATTCTCGTGTCTGGGCTTAGAGGGCCCTTCCCTCTGTTTGTAAAAGAATGAAAACTAGTTGCCATTGCATTGACCTGACACATGGCAACCCCAGGAGTGTTATTGTCGAATTGTGCTCTATAGCATTTTAAAGGCCTGATTGCTCTGAAGATCTCCAGGCCTTTCTTCTGAGGGCCCTCTGGGTGGCTTCAAACCACCAACCTGAGTGTTAGCAGTCATGTGCTCTACCCACAGACCCATAAGATGCTCTGACTGATCCCACTGAAAAAGAAATCCAGGAATGCTCTTTCCAGCCACACATCCAGTCTGGTTCTCAGCCTTATCTCTAAAGAAGGGCTGACCCAGATACTCTTGGGACTGTGCCACTGGGCCCACTTGTCCTTGAGGGCGATTCTTCTACTTACCTACTTCAAACAGAGCTGGCAGACTCAAGGTATCATGGGCAATGCTAAGGTTGGCAGATGAACTTGAAAGTCACCTCCTGCCAAGGGAAGTTTGGCTCATTCTTTCCTGGCTAGACTGAGGACAGATAAAGTCTCATTGCACACTGGGAGGCACCCCTGCAGCTTTTCCTCCCCAGTGGCAGAGCAGAAGGCTGGGGGCCAAGTCTAGAGCAGAAAGAATTGAAACCAGACAACAAAGAGAGTGTGAAAGCAAGAGGAATTCCTGGGAGAGGCTGAGGAGAGGGATGCTGGTGTGGTCTGGCTCAGATCTCATGTGCACTTCTGAGCAAAGGAACTTGGACTCAAATATGCAAGGGGTGGAGGGAAGGATGTCCCTGGTCATGCGAAGGAGGTAAAATGCACTATTCACGTGGCCGAATTTGTTAGCTGATGCCCTATGCGCATTCACTGCCTTTTTCCAAGTATGAGCATTGCTCTTCACCACCTGCGGGTCACTGTCATTCTGTGGTGGCTTGTTTGCTTCTGGGATGCTGGAAGCTATGCCATGGTATTCCAAGCACCAGCGGAGTTACCTATGGTGGATCTCAGGAGAGATTCCGGATGAAAGAACACAAGAAAGAAAGGCCTGGTGATCTACTTCTGAAGCCAACGCGAGAGCTTATGGATGACAACAGAACACAGTCTGACTCATTTTTTGGGCAAGTGATCAGGAAGGACAATTGCTGGAGGAGGATGAGATGGATTGACACAGTAGCTGTGACCATGGATTTGAACCCACCAGAGGTCACGCAGGTGAGGCAGGACTGGGCATCATTCATTCTCCAGTTCAGTGGAGAGGGCTCTGAGCAGCCATCTGCCCATGGCCATCCATGATGGCAGAGCAAATCATTAAAGGCTCCTGGATCTCTGATGCATGTGGAGTCGCCATCACCCACCTCAACTGACATGACATGACAGACATCTGTTTGTTAAACTGCAATCCCTAGGGCTTTTGATGGTTATAACCGTTGGAAAGTTGATGGTTAGGGTTGTCTTTCTGGTTGAATTCAAACTGCCCACTTGTTGGTGAGGAGCTGAATATCAACTGTGTACGTCACTCAAAGAACATAGCCAATGAGTTTTCAGTCCCTTTGTTACCAGAGGCAAGTTGAGGGCTGTGGCAGTCATGTGCTTATGTTAATTTTATGATTGAAATATGGGGGTGGAGTCTAACCTGTTAATCTGGAGATAACCATTGAGTAGTCAATGAGGCCTCTATGTGGGCATGGCTTTCTCCTGAGACTTCTGGGCAATCTCGTGATATTTCCCTCATGAAGATGAGAAGCTATCTTCCCCAGTTGTTGGGAGTTAGTTCTGAGAGACGATGAATCATGGACAAGACAAGATGGTAGCCTCCGAAAAGCTGGAGGAGCCGGCAGAGAGACCACACAGCTTTGCCCTGATGGAGCCAGACCTCTGAAGCTGGGGTGGCCACATGGAGATATCTGCCAGCGATGAGTTACTTCTGCTGTTGATGGACCCTGAGCCCTGGAAGCGAGGAGCCATGGGAGACACCTGCCAGTGCCGGGATTCTGCACCCACTGACCTGTGACTTCATGAGTCGGAAGGAGACTTTATAGACTGATTTCGGGCATATGGGTTAATATCGGACTTATGACTTTGAACTGGACTGAGCTCAATGTCCTGTTCCTCTTGTATATAAACCTTTTCCTTAAATCTACATGCATTTCTATGAAATTTGTTTCTCTAGTCTACCCGGACTAACACAAAGGCTATTTCCCTAGACCATGTCAGAGCTCACATGGGATTCCTAGGTCTCCTTTCTTGGGATGAGGAACCGGTCTCACTCCTTGTGCTCTGCTTCTTCACAACACAGGAGCCCCGTCTAGCCAAGAGTCCTCTGATCACAGGTAATAAACCCGTGGAGCTATGGGAAAATGAAGGCTGGTCATTCCAGGCAGCCTCCTGCCCCCCCAGCCCATGGCCCCTTTCAGGTTGACCCCGCAAGCAGGCTGGGAGAGGAGTGTTTCCAGAATGGCGTGGAACCGCACCTGCATTAGCTCTGTTTGATGTATACCCGGAGCGGGAGGGAAAAGGGGCCCAGGGGGTATAGTGGTCACTCATGGGGCTGCGACCCTAAAGATCGGCAGTTTGAAACCAGCAGCTGCTGGGTAGGAGAAAGATGGGTCTCGGGAACTCAAGGGGCAGGTCTGCCTGGTCCTAGAGCATCCCTGTGCATTGACATCAACTTGATGGCCTTGAGTTTGGTTTGGTGTGGGGAAGGAAACTCCGTGAGGTCAGAGAGGAGAGATGGACTTCTGGCTCTGGTCCTGGGAGGCTGGTCAGGAAGCGTTTCTCTACTGGTTTCTCCCTAGAGAGAAGCAGAAATAAACATGGCTGCTTGCCATAAGACCCCATCACCAGGGTTTGTCCCCTGAGGAAGCTGGAGAAAGTCTTTTTATTCAAGTTGATGCCAGAGATGGTATTTTCCCAAACTGGACGTCACCACCGGAGCCCGTGTTGGTTTGGTGGGGTTGGGCTGTGGAGGGTTGCTTCTCCGCCCTCCGGGGCTCCGGCAGTCCTCGGTGACTTGCCTCTGTCCAGAGTGCGGGGGGAGAGGGGGGGCCTCTGAGGCGAGATCACACCGATGCTCTCTTCATGCTCCTTCTGGAGTCCAGCTGCCAGGCTGTGAGGAAACCTCAGACATTGAAGGGCTTGTGGAGGTCCCAGGGCACAGCGCTTGTGAGGTGCCCCTTACACCCCTGAGAAATGAAGTGGTGTCCTCGTAGGATCCTACCAAGAGGAATGAGAAAACTGGTCACTCAAAGGGAAGGGATCTAAGCGCTTGGAGGTGCTTGACGGACTGTCTCCTTGCCTGCTTCCGCCAAGAGGCCCTGATAATATTGGCAGGGACATGATAGAAATTCAACTGTCTGCCAGGTCTCCTGTGCTCCATAGTCACCACTGACCTTGATCCCTGGATCTGGGATGCATCTGCCAGACTTCTCCAGGGGGATTAGCCTTCTGTCTTTTTAAAGTGAGAAGTATTTTTGGGGGGAGGAACACGGGAGCTGTAAACACATTCTGTTACACATCAAACTCAAAAACATTGTTTAGTTATGGACTCATCATTTCCGTTTTAGTCAATGGACGCCACCGTCCGTGACTATCATTCTCTTTTGATGCTCAGATGGTCCTGGATCTTGTCCCAGGAAATCCCTTCCAGCTGGGCTCTGTGTCCTCCTGACATCGTTCTTTGAACATCATCTTCCCTGCTTCTCTGGCACAGAAATGTGTCCTGTGTACCTGGTGTCCTTTCTCAGCCCCAATCCTGGAACCAGCCCTTTCTCTCTAGATTTTGTCCCCATTTCCTTTTTCTTTTTAGAGCGTCTGAGAGGCATTTCAAAGTTAAGACATGAGTACTGTGTGTATCCATGGATCCGAGAAGCTCACTGTCCTCACACCCCCTCTGTGGACGCCATTTGGAACCATATATACCTAAAAGAGACCATGCTTACTTGCTCCATGGGGACTGATGGAGCCCTCAATTTTAGGCACCCTTAGTCTAAAGTGACCAGATTTTAAGCGGGACACCATTGACCAGGGAGCGGAGGAAGGGTTCTTGATTAAAAATTTGTTCTATATGAAGCAACAAAAATTTTCATGGAACGCAAAAATAGTATTGTAATATATTTATTTTTAATTTTAAAATGCCGCGGGGCGTTGTTAAATTATTAAAAAGCGGGACGTCTGGTCACTTTACCTTAGTCACCCTTCGGGTCTGAACACTCCCTTATTAGAATAACCAACGACTTCTGGTCAAAGGGGCCACACTTACCCCAGGACCAGGTAGAGGAAGTTCAGAAAGATGGAGAATGGGAAGTGGCAGCTCAGGGAGGATGGAGGAGAAAGGGAGAAAGGAGACTGGCAAGGGGTGGGCAGGAACAAAATGCCCGCGACCTGGTACATAATCCACAGACCTTCACCCAATTCACAATCAAACGGTTTGAAAAGAATCCGTCTGTGTAAAGAGACATACGGTGTGCTCATTCACATCTCTCTGTCTGTAGATGGAAAATGGCGAATCCACACGGATCCCTCCAATTCCAATCCAACACCCAAAGGTCTGTGCCTGGGTCTTCCCTCTCCTTCCCTGTAACCTCTTCCTCAGACAGGGAGAATGCTGGTCTCTGGGATTCTTACAACCCTGACTTAACAAGGCGGCCGCGCGGGGGATCCCTGCGCCTCAGGGGGGGGGATGCCAGCGCCTCCGTGGGGTGCATTTCCTCTGGTGTCTCTCTGGGTTAGCACGGTCTGAGAGGAAGAAGTGGGAGAGGAAGATCCTATGCGGGGCACAGACTGGAGAGCCAGTGGAGACAGGGTTTGTGGCTAGGGGGTCGTCTGTGCCCCTGCCTACGCTGCTCCAAGACAAAGTCCAGTTTCAGCAGGACCGAGAACGGTCCCAGGCACATCCACCACCATCCAAAATAAACAGCAGCTTCATGCCAGGCACAGGTTACATTGGAACGATCCCACCTGTTCCAGAAGTTTCCACTCTGCCCCCCCCGGCCCCCCCTCCCGGTGATTTTCGAGGCTTGAGAGGAGAGCAGGGAGAGGGGCTGGCCAAGGGCTCCGCCTGCAGTCTGAATCACGGGCTCCTGGTTCCCGGCACAGGGGGCGGAGAGGGTGGCCACGCTATTTCTGGATTTCCTTTAGATCGTGACGGTTTCTCTTTCTGGAATCTCGGGTGTCTTTCCCCCAAAGAGAGATGAGATAGCAGTTGGACTGGCAAAGATGACGGGGGTGGTGGTCCCGGGGGGGCCTCATTACCGCAAGGCTAAACTCACTGCGCCC
>PVJH01038241.1:0-10513 GCA_004026705.1 Nesogale talazaci | reverse complement strand
AACTTCTTGCAGCCGCTCGATTTTGTCTCTTACGATTCCAGATTTGTTGGAATGCCATTTTAATAGAACAAACTGTTCTTGTATTGAGGAAGTACTTGAGTGGAGGTCCAATGCCCGTCTGCTGCCTTAATACTAACCCAATAAGTATGTTCACATACTTTATTTTCCTCCTCATCATAAATATATTCACCTATGTATATGCTTGTGTTTAGACCTCTATAAATGCCTTTTACCCCCCAGTTCTTTTATCTATTTCCTTTTACTTTCCTCTTGTCTCACTCATGCTCAGCCTCCATTAAGGTTTCAGTATTTTCCCTCTGTTACATTACTCTTGCCCAATCCCTATCGGACCTTTCACACCCACCTTGTTAGTGATTTTGTATCACTTGTTTCCTTATCCCTGGGTTGGTGAACACCACCTCCTTTCCCTCTCTTTCCCATCTCCCATGTCCCCCCTAGAACCATCAGTGTCATTGTTTTCTACTCAGACTGTTCATCCAGCTTATCTTATCTTAATAGACCTGCAGAGGTAACAATATGTACTAGAAAAAGACAGGTATCCTAAGATGAAGCAACCAAAGAAAATAAAAGGATGATAATAACAACACCAATAAACCCATGTCCAAATATAAATGTAAAATAAAATAAAAACAATAACAAAAACTGTAAATAGTTCAAGGTCTGTTCTTTGACTTCTAGAATTGTCTCCTGGTTGAGTCTGATGGGGTGCCACATTCTGGTCCTTAAGGGTATCCTTGGCACTCCCTCAAGAACTCCAGGCTCTGTTGCACACCCTTAGTGTTTTGCCATGGTGTGGTTGGGTTAGACAGGGTACAATCCCGACCGGTTTCTCCATGTTTCCCTGTGGGGCCTTGTGTCAGCTAGGGATGCCGTGATTCATTGTGGGGCTGGCCATATGGCCCTCTCTGTGCATTAGCTGTTTTGAGTGGGAATATTGTCCTTAAAGCTTGGTGGGCCAGGAGCCCTTGAAAGTTTTCTATTCAGCTCCTTGACTTCCCTTTTTCTTTATCTACTTTATGATTAATAGCAAGTTTCAGAATCTCAATTGACATCACCTTTGAGCTTTTTTTCCTTTAGTCTTTTTAAATAACCTTTAACTTTCTTCTTGAATGTTTTCTCATGTATCCCATAGCTCATCAGATCATCATTTTACATATTAGTGTATAATGTGTCAAATGTCTTCTTGAGATGCCCTTGAAATTCACGTAATGGACTCAAGGTCTTTATTTTGGTTTTCACGGACTAGTTTTAATTTTCTTCATCTTTAACCTGAACTTAGGAGCAATGGATAATCTGTTCCACAGTTAGCCCCTGGCCTGGTTTTAGCTATTTTGAGCTTCATGGTGTTTTTCCACAGATGTAGTCAATTTGAGTTTTGTGTATTCCATCAGAAGTTCACTGTTATAGTTGTCTTTTGTGTTTTTGAAAGGAGTTTACTATGAAGTTGTTGGTCTTGCAAAATTCTATCATGTGATGTCCAGCTTTATTTCTGTCACCATGTCTGTTTTCGAACTATGGCACCTTCCTTTTGTTTCAAACTTTTACATTCTAAGCACTATGATCCGTGCATCTCGATTGCGTGTTTGATCAATTTTTGACTGAGGACATTGGTGAAATGCTTTTATTTCTTAACTAGCTTTTGTTGGTGTTGTATCAATTTGAATAATAATTGTATTAATTGGATTTTCATAAGTGATGAAAGATAAAATTTCTCCACAGATAGCATTGTAATTTCAGATTGATTTTTTTTGGGGGGGGGGGCATCACTGTTCTCGGTGGTGGGAGTAGGAGGCCCAGCCCCACTGCTGGAATTGAACCCCCGTCCAGTGGGCCGCAGTCCCACGCACAACCACTACGCCACTGGGGCTCAGCCCTCAGATTGATTTTGAAATAGCCATTTTTGCAATAAGTACAAAAAAACCTCAAACAAGTAACAGTAACAAAAGTAAATGCAATGCCATTCCTCTTGATTGTGTTATTCCCGGCATAGTAAATTATGTGATTTTCTGTTTTAGAGTGACCAATACTAGTCCATTTTAGCTCATGCCTAGTATATTGATCTTTTAAAAATATTGATCTGTATTTAAAGCGTTCAATTTCTTTTTTGATGGCTTCCAAATTTGCCTGGATTCGTACAAAGTACATTTCAAATTATGATCTGTAGCAGATTTTTGCAGCTTTTTCTCCTTACCTTGAATAGTGCCCCATCAGCATATAAGTAGTAAAGGATCCTGATGGCTCCACTACTACAGGCTTTACCTGACTCATGTCACCTTGGTTGTCTCTATTCTGAGAAATCAGTTTCTCCTATGTCTCATTTTCAGTGCCCTTTTACCTGTGGGCTCTATTTCTTAACAATGTTATGCTTCAATTTCATAGCCTGTCAGTATCCAATAAAGTTTCAAAGGTATGCTTATATGCTTAAGGTTTTCAGTTGCTGTTTCCTCTGAAGTGGACATCTGATTGAATTTCTCTTTATGGTCTTCTTAGTGGGAAGCTCTGCTGAAACCTGTTCACTTTGGGTGGGTGACCCTGTTGGCATTTGAAATGTCAGTGACATCGCTTTCAGCAACTGTTTTTCTGCTGCAACTTTGGCCAACATCTCAAAACACTCCTAATAACAAACAAAGGATATAATTCTTTGGCTCTTTAGAAAGTCAGTGAGCATTATTATGACCCTTCTTGTTATACACAATTCCTTATGTGATGCGTTATAGTTCTTACCTTCCTACAATTTATAAATGAATTCAAGTGGGTAGGGAGGTTAGAACTCAGGATGCCTATGTTTTTGATGTGTTATATAATTGTCTTGTTTTTTTTTTTTTTTTTTTTTGGGGGGGTGGGGCATCACTGCTCTCGGTGGTGGGAGTAGGAGGCCCAGCCTCACTGCTGGAATTGAACCTCCGTCCCAGTGGGCCGCAGTCCCGCGCACAACCACTATGCCACCGGCGCTCAGCCCTAATTGTCTTGAGTTTTTCAAATTGTTTTCAGGATCTTCCCTTGTACCCACAGCCATATCTAGATTACATTTAAAAACTTTTACTTTTATTATGTTAATTAGTTGTATTTATTTCTGATATATGTTCACTGTTATCCTTTTACCAGACTTTTACCAGACTACCCATAAAACCCACAATGTGTTATTGCTCGCCATATAATGACTATGTACATTCTCTGGGGCGATAAATCTTTGAGGGAGCAGATAGCCCTTTTTTCTTGAACTAAGCTGGATATGAACTTTTCACTTTGAGATTAGCAGTATGATGTTTGCCCGACAGTGTTTTGGGATCGCAGTAGCAGAACGCTAGTATTTCCAAATATCTGTTAAATGTTTTAACAAATGAATATTTTAGGAATTTGACATGACTTTAAAAAAATCTTTCTAAAACTCATAGGTTTCAAAGAAAAATTGGGAAGTTTAATCATAATGTAGTTCTTCACTTATATTAAAGTTTTTATTTTAAAATTCGGCATTTTATATATTTTGAATTCAATTCCAAACTTAATTCCAATTTTAATCCTTTGAAATTAATTTTATGTTGAGAATAAATGTGGCAACAATTCATCTATTTTTGCATGTATAATTTAGTGACATTGTTTACATACTTGGAGTTGTGCAAATATTCTTGCCCTCATTTTCAAAATTGTTCTTTTACTATTAACATAAACTTTGTTCCTGAAGTTTCCTGAACAACCTTTTGAATTGCTGTTTTTAATTTGATCCTATATGGGTAGATTTAAAAAAAAATAAGTCATTTTATTGGGGGCTCTTACAGCTTTTATAACAACCCATACATCAGTTATATCAAGAACATTTATCCATATGTTGCCATCATTTACAAAACATTTTCTTTCTACTTGAGCCCTTGGTATCAGCTCCTTCTCCCCTGTGTGGGGGATAGGGGGAACTCTCCTATCCTTGTAAACCCTTGATATGATAATTTATAAGTACAACTATGGGGGAGGGTTGTACTTTAATTTTTGCGATTGGTTCCTCCTTTCTTCTCCTCCCCTATCTCCCTCTTACCCTCATGATAATGCTCCTCTCAATATTAGTCCTGAGGGGCTTATGTGTCCTGGATTCTGTGTTAAGAGCTTTATCTATAGCAGTGTACATGCTCTAGTCTAGTCAGATTTGTAAGATAGAACTGAGCTCATGATAATGGGGGAATGGAAACTTTAAAGAACTAGAGGAATGTTGTGTGTTTTGTCAGTGCTATACTGCGCTCTGTATAAATAGATCTTGAAAGAGTTCACAGTGCTCTTTCAGTGTATATTTTGGGCATAAGACTTAAAGATCTATCTTAGGGCAATAATTTTAAGGGTGTCGTTCAGCCTCCTTGATTTCCGAAAGTCAGGATTCTCTTTGGATTTGACATTTTGCTGGGCATATTCTCCCATTTGATTAGATTTTTCCATTGACTCTTTGATTAAAGAGTGCATAATAGTTAGGCATTGGCTTCCTCATGCTCATTTAATGAAGAACAAAAACCAACTTTAACTTTGGGATTATCGAGAAATTGTAAACATAAAATACTTGCTGTTAGTATGCATAACCATTTTGATGTTAGCAGATTTATTTAGGAAGATTGGCTAATAGTTGAAACTATACTGAAATGAGAACAGTTGCCTATTTGATTGCTGCAAACTAAACATTTGCTATTTTGATTGGACTGGTAACTGACTTTTAATGTAATTGAGACAAGTTCCCCCCAGATTAAAATCATAAGAGCAATAGTGTCTAAAATATTTGATATCATTGTGATGAATGTAGTTAAAATAAGAACACTTTTTTTTTTTTTGGTGGGCATCACTGGTCTCCGGCGATGGGAGTAGGAGGCCCAGCCCCACTGCTGGAATTGAACCTCCGTTCCAGTGGGCCGTAGTCACGTACTCAACCACTACGCCACCGGGGCTCAGCCCAAAATAAAACTTTTATTACTCAAAATTACACGCATCTTACGTAAATAGAGAAAATAATAAATGAGATATTGTGTGTTTGGTTACAGACCCCTGTAACAAAGTGAGTTTTGCAGTCAAGTCAGTCACTTTTTTTCATTTGTGCATTTGAAAGTTTTGTTTGCACTATATTGTAATATGTTAAGTGTATTTAGGAGTTCAAAATAAAAAAAAGTTCAAAATATTGTGACAGACAAGAATGAGCGTGTGCTGTTGGAAAAATGACTCTGATTAGACTTCTTGAAACAGGTTTGCCACAAGTCTTCAATTTGCAAACCCCACAAAATATGGAGCACAATAAATTGAAGCACAATAAAATGGGATGTCTGTTATAAATCTCAGTGTACTAGGCTGTTGCATCAACATGTACAAACAACAGAACAAACTTTTTGAATTACTCTCCTTTTCCAAGATTCCTTGATTTATTTTTCATGAAATTTTAGATGAACTAATTCAGTTGTCAAGAATTTCAGTTTTCTTTAATGTCATTATTCAGCTCAGGTTCAAATATCTCCCCAGTTGTCTATATAAAATTATGTTGGTAGGTTCCATCAAGCTTTCTGGGGACCCATAGTGACCTTATGTACAACAGAATGCAATATTGCCTGGTCCTGAGTATCCTCACAATTGTTCTGTCTGTCAGCCCATTGTTGCGGTCACTATGTTCAGTTCATCTTGCTGAAGACCTTCCTCTTTTTGCTGCTTCTCTATTTTACTAGGCACAATATCCTTCTCCAGGGACAACATGTTTAAAATAGGTGAAGACTAAGTCTCCCTATCTTTACTTTCACATAGCATTCTGGCAGTACTTCTTCCAAGACAGATTTATTTTTTCTTTTTGACAATCTGTGATACTTTCAATATTCTTTGCAAACATTATAATTCCAATGCATCAGTGCTTCGGCTGAGCCCTGGTGGCATAGTGGTTGTGTGCAGGACTGCGGCCCACAGGGTTGATGTTTCAAATCCAGCAGCAGCTCCCAAGGAGCAAAGCTGGGCTTCCTATTCTCACCAGGGCAGTGATGCCACACACAAGAAAATGCATCAATTCTTCTTGGGTCTTTTTAATGCAGTGTCCAATTTTCACATGCAGTGAGGTGATTGAAAAGATCATGGCTTGGGTTCAGGTGCACCCAGGTTTTAAAGTAGTCTCCCTTAATTGTAATTGAATTGTTTGCCTAAAAGTTCATACATGTCACACATTGTTATTTGATCTGCTAAGCCATATATTTGTTGTAGAAGCCAAATAATTTGACCTGTATAATATTCTGTGATCTAGATTTGTCGAGTTACTTTGAATTATCCTTTACCTTTCACTTTAATATTTTCTGTAATTTATCACATTTAAGAGTTGATTTGAGGTGGAGGCAAGAATTATGTAATGAATGGTGCTATGTATATTGGATTTCCTCATAGCAGGAGACACTTGATGTCTAGTATTTAGGATAAAACTAAATTATTTTCTTGCAACTTTATTGAAGTGTAGTTTTGTTTACAATATCCTGTTTTAGGTGTATAATTTAGATGAGTTTTGACAATTGTATAGCCATCATCACAATCAAGAATAGAAACATTTTCACTGCTCAAGAAATTCCCCTTTCCCATTTCTGTTCCTTTTCCCTCCCACTCCCAGCAGCCTGTAGTCTGCTTTCTATCTCGATAATTTTGCCTGTTTTAGGTATCACTATAAGTGGGATTCTTAAAATAGCATAATTAGTAGTATTTGTAAAAGGAACATAAGATGATTTTGACCAGAAGCTACTGGTCTAATTTCCTTCCATTTTTATATGACAGGGACTTGCCATGAGGTGTTGAAGCTTTGTTTCACTGAGTTGGCGTGACTGGACCTAAATGGCGCAGCATGACTTTGCTCCAGCCTGGCTTAATTTTCCTACTCCACCATCATCAACAAAGGTACTCTTTACTGTGCATCTCTTTTTCTTTTCATCTTTCTGCTTATCTCCTTTTCATTCGTGATTTACAGAAATATGATTAAACTTTCATTATATCTTAATATTTTTGTAGAAAAGTACTTTTTATAGCGACCATCTAAATGGTTTCATAATTTGGTTTGTTTTTGTCATGTCATTTTTCAATACCATTGAAGTACTAACCACTTATTCCAAATGTATCTTTTTTTTTTGTTTTTTGGGGCATCACCGCCCTCTGGTGGTGGGAGTAGGAGGCCCAGCCTTTGCTCCTGTGGAGCTGAAATTGAACCTCCATCCCAGTGGGCCGCAGTCCCGCGAACAACCATACGCCACCGGGGCTCAGCCCCAAAAGTATCTTTAATAGTTGTCAAATTTAACAAATTTTGAGCCAGTTAGATACGTTTGATAGTCTGCATCCCATTTTTCATATTAATTCTTCCTTTATTTTTACGTATAATTTTTTTTTTAACTTGGAGGCTTTCCCCTCCCAGATTTCAGAATAAATGAAAGACTGCTTTTTTATGTAAATAAGATTGTGAATGCCATAATGCTAGTATTTTGGGAATGATGTGAATGTACGAGGACTTACTAATATAAGAAGTGCTCATTACTTAAAAAACAATAGAGGAGTTGTGTGTAAAATGCATTTATAAGTACCTAGCCTGTGGTCTGGTGGTGTAATGGATTCAAGTTAGGCTGTTAACCATAAGGTTGGAGTTCAAGAACTCTGGCCCTCACAAGGGAGAAAGATGAGGCATTCTATTCTTGTATACAGTTACAGTCTTGGAAACCCACAAGGGCAGTCTGTGAGTTAAAATGGACTCAGTGGCAGATAGATAATATTGCAAAACATTGTAATTGTATCTGTGTTCAAGATGTGTGAAAGAGGGAAGTTATTCATGCACAGTGTTCAGAGTGGGGTTCAGAGCTTCACATCTTCCTTTTTGAAAAATACAGGCCACCAATGATCTTGAACAAATAATAGTTTGTAAATTAGGGAATTACTAGTATTGTTATTTTTTGCTAAAAGATTTAATGTCACAATGCTTTTGTTGATAGGGGACCATTTAATCTGCCTTTCCCCCTCATTATTTATTGCACAGTTATATAAAGCAATCAGAGGGGTAGCAATGTAAATGTTAAAGGTGGTGCCATACAGTAAATGTGGGACTACTAGCCACAAAGTTAGATGTTCTTTTGGGATGGGAAAAAGTTAAGGCTGTTGCTCTATAAGGATACTACAGAAACCCTCTGTAGGTTACTGTGTGTTGGCATGGATGTGCTGACTGTGAGTAATGAACACGTGAGGACCATACATAACATCTTTTGACTTTGCTGTTGCCATGAAACAGGTCAGACACTCCTCCATTCTTTCTCTCTCTCTCTCTCTCTCTTTTTTGGCATCACTGCCCTCTGTTGGTCATGAGAGCTATCCAGCCTTGCTGCTGCTGGATTTGAGCTGCCAAGCCATGGGCTACAGTCCCACACTCAACCACTACGCCACTGGGGCTCAGCCCTCCAGTCTTTCTCTTTACGATATTTTGATGGTAATCATTCTTAATATGTGTGTTAGCATAGGTAGACTAGAGAAACAAATTCATAAACACTCATACATATAAGAAAGAATTAAAAAAAGAAATTACTGCAATAAGTATGAGTATGCATTAAAAAAAGTTTTATATACAAGAGCAACTGTACACTAAGAAAACATCCCAACCAACTCCAGTCCAAGATCCCAAGTTCGATATTAGCCCATATGTCTGATCCCAGTCTATAAAGCCTTCTTCAGACTCACAAAACACATGCAATGAGGCTGAATTCAAGATGATCACAAGCCAGGTGGGTAGAATGCCTTGGATCCAGTGGCGTTGTAAACATCTCAGCACTGACAGGGGTCTCTCAGTGGCTTCTCTGGCTTCAGAAATCTGCTTACATCAGGGTAGGTCCATGTGTCTTCTGCTCCGGGATATCTCACAGGGCGTCAGCCTTGTCATTATAGGGTCTTCAAGAGTGTTGTCAGTAGAAAGTCTCAGTAGAAAGTCTCCCAAGTAAGCAAGCCGAGAGAGATAGTGTCTCCACCTCCAAGAAGGGAGTTACCACATTTCCCAGAATTCTCAGGAGAAAGCCATGCCCATACAGAGGTCTCATTGGCTTTCTCCAGATTGATAGACTAGACCCCCACCCCTACACTCTTAATTTTCAAATTGACACCAAATTAGGTGACTGCCATACCATGATACTTTACTTTTCTGCCAATCATTTTTTTCAGACTTGAATTTTTCTAATTTTATGTATCTGCCAATCCTTCTTACCATGAAGGATTGGGTTTGATGATTCATTGCAATAGCCATAAAGGGGGCGGGGCTGCTTATTAGGGAAGTCAGTAGTTCACAACAATCCAAGATTAGTAAATCTTAAAGCTACAACAGCACCTTTCAGCCCTCACAGTCTCAGTCTCAGCACTGGCTCTCTGTACTTTCTCATGGTCTCCTGGCTGCTGCTTCTGATCTCAACCCTCCACCACGTTAGGCAGAGATCTTGAACATGGTCATCTTTTCATGGTCTTGGGATTTCTTTCTGCTCCTCCTTCAAAGATGACTTATAATTAAAGATGGGGTGAGTGCATGGGGAGATGGTGATGGTAATTGAAACTGACTAATCCCCTCTTATTAATGTTACATGTACTTTGTTTTCATAGTCCCATACACTCATTTGTTGGAAGTTACAGAAACATGGATAGACACATCTAAAATTTTACTGCATTACAGTAATGAAGTTAAAGTAGGAGTGGTTCATGTACTTAGGAATTTTGTTCTGTCCAGAAAAAATAGATTTTCAGTTACCTTTTTCAAAAATAATGGCTACCTTCTTAGGGCTTTTAAGTTTCTTTTTAAGTTTCTTAGTAATTTATACTCTGGGTTCAATCAAGTTTTATATGCATAAGTGGAAAAAAATTTTTTTTTGGCATCACTGTCCTCTGGTAGTCATGGGAACTACCCAGCCTTGCTCCTGGAGAGCTGCTGCTGGATTTGAACCGTCAAGCCTGTGGGCCACAGTCTCCCACTCAACCCCCTACACCACCAGGGCTCAGTCCTGGAAAATTGTTTTTATAGATGTTTCAACTTTTGTTGACTTTTAGTTCTTTTCAAAGTAGATATCAATTCTAATAATCTTTTTAATGATTCTGTTTTAGAAATTACATATTCTATAAATTTGTATTGGATGTAAAATTTAAAATAATAGTTTTTTAGGACACCATTTTACTCAAGCTGTGTAAAGTTACCATATTTATCTAAGTCTTTTACTGTAGTACACCTTTTTTAGTGCCATTACAGAAGAAAAAGGTTGCCAGTGAAGCGTTTACCACTTTTAGAGGTGATGAAATGTAGAAACAAGTTTTAAAATAGTGTAGGATTTTAGAATTGATGAAATGGTGCTTACTGGCCATCATCTACCTATCCTCTTCCCTGGGGTGATAAAGGAATCTTCATCACCTATATACTATATTGGAGACATTCATGTATCAGCTTTTGGCAGTTCTAAATAGCTTATGAAAAGCATAAAAGCTGGTGGCGCAGTGGATTATGCATTGGACTGCTTAC
>PVJH01038240.1:0-10222 GCA_004026705.1 Nesogale talazaci | reverse complement strand
GAGTGGGGGCGTCTGTCTCTTCAGAAGAAGGGGCCGGTCAGGCCTTCGGGCAGAGGAGGGCCAGTGTGACTAAGCAAGGGGAAGGCTGAAGGCCAGGTCCCTGCGAGCCGGGGCTGACTGCTTACCTGGAGGCCAGCAGTTCAAAGCCCCCTCTTCCCCCCTCCAGCCCGCCACCCGCTCTCCTGGGCATGGATGGCCCCGGGGCTTTTTCACGGAGAGGGCAGCTCCTGCCCAGACCTGCTGCTCGCCAGCTCCAGCACCGAGCAGGAGTGCGATGCCCCGCAGTAGCCCATGGCCCCAGATCTCGGGTGGGCGTCCAGGGCCAGGAAACAGTCTGCGGGGGTGGGTCTGTGCAGACCCCGAGCCCTCCGAGCTCTTGGGACCCAGCTGACCACCTTTGCAGCCAGTGCCACGTCAGCTTGGTCCCCTGGGTCCCAGGTCAAAGCGGATCAGCACGGCTGAGCCCCTCTGCCCCGTCCCACCCCTGCTGTGGTTGCTGGTCCCCTGAGCTCTTCTCCCCCCCCCCCCCGCCCCCCTTGAAGTCCGTTTCCTGTATTGACTCTGACTAGCCTCCCCAACCCGGGACTCAGTTTCCTCACTGGGTCAGTGATGCTCAGGTCTGGGGGGGACAGGGCCATTTCAGTGAGGGCCAGGAGCCCCTGCTCTGGCTCCCGCAGCCGGGAGTCTCCCTGGAGTCTCCCCTGGAGAATGGGGGTGTGGGCACATTTCCTGTTAGGCCATGGCTACTCTTTGGGACTGCCAGTCTCTCTCCAGAGAGACCCAGCCACCACTGTCCGGGATAGCTTAAAAACCCTGGCCCTCAGGGTAGGGCCAGGGGTGTGTTTTGTTTTTTCTGTGGCAAAGGGGTTTGTTGATGTTGGGTTTTCCCAGTTAATGCTGCTTAAGCTGTTTAATCTTCAAGGATTTAGTGAGCAGTGGGGAGGGAGGGAGGGAGGGAAGGGGAGGGCTGAGGGAGGGGGACCCACACCTTGCGCCCAGAAGAGCCTTTGAGGAAGGGGTGGGGGTGCTTCCCCGCCCCCACTCCACCCTTCCAGCTTCTCAGAACCCCTGGGCCCTATCCCAGCCCGCCTCTACCTGCTGCCTCACCCTGCTTCAGTTTCCCCTCTGACAGCCAGGCTATGAGGACCCCTGAGCTCAGACCACAGCCTGGGACCCTGTCTGCCTCCCCGCCACGGGGCCCTGGGCTCGTCGGACATGGTGGGGACCAGTCAGCTCCCTGTCTGGAGCCTGCCTCCGGCCCTGCCTGCCCACCCCATGTTCCTGTGGATTTGGCTGCTTTAAGCAAACCTGAAAGTTTGTGTCACTTTCCATAAGCAGTCCCTCCACCCAGTCGGTCTGTGGCCCCTGTGGGCTCTGCAGGGTCCGGGCGCCCTACCTGCTGGGACAAGAGTGCACCCAGGGCTCCGGGATGCCTAGCTGTGTTGCGAGAGCTTCCAGGCTGACCAGCAGGAAAGGGCTGGCGACTGGCTTCCGTGGTGGGCAGTGGCGGTGGACGTGGGCCATGGGTGGCGGGTGGCAGCCAGTAGCCCCAGAGTCAGGAAGAACGGTCAGGAGTTTCTTGTGTCCCGCTCGGTGGTGCTCACTGTGCTGGGTAGCTGTCCTCACGCCCAGACCTGGGGTCTCCAGTGCCCAGCATGGCCTCGGTGCCCCTAGGCTTTGCCTGCCCCCTTGGGGAGCTGCTTTCCTGGGCTCTCTCAGCAGGCTTTGGTGTGGTGAGAGAAGAGGGGAGCCAGGGCCAGGGTCGAGTTTCTCCTGACCCTCGCACCAGCACAAGACCACAGGGACGGTGGGAAGCTGTCCTCACATCCCTGTCTCCCTCCCCTCCCACAGATGTTCCCGCTGCCCGTGGCCAATGGGAAGGGCCGGCCCACCTCCCTGGCTGGCACCCAGTTCCAGGGCTCAGGTAGGAGGGTGAGGGGAAAGGTGGGGTGCACAGGGTCGGGCTGGGGCAGCCTGTCTGGGTGTGAGGGGTGGGGAGTCTCAGGGACCCCAGGATTATGTGCCCTGAGTGAGAACGGGGATGAGGACTGGGGAGTCCCACGAGGGGACACGTGCTGCTTGGAGAAGCTCAAAGTCGAGGGGGCAGGACTTTGTGTCTGGAAGGTCCGTGCAATGCAAAGGGTCCTTCATGGTGGGAAGGGCTGGGACGGGGTGTGTGTGTGTGTGTGTGTGTGTGTGTGTGTGTGTGTGTGTGTGTATCTGGAGGCCTTAGGCTTTGATGCTGGGAGGTGGCACGTGTGTCTCCGGGGCCTGGTGTCATCCTCAGGAAACCTTTGGCTGCTGGGAGTGACTGGGGTTGGGTGGGGGTTGAACGACCTCTTGGGCAGCAGGCCATGCTCCCTGTTGCCGTAAAGGCGCACACCTTGCGGACTGCGTGGGGTGGAGGGCGTTGAAGCCTGCTTTGTGGGGATGTCTGAGAGTCCCCTGGCTCCCTGGCGTGACTGTGGCAGTGGACGGCTCTCAGCAGAGCTTCAGATCAGGGAATGAGGAAGAAAGGCCTGGAGATGGGTTCCTGAAAACCAGCCGGGGAGACTGAGTCAGGGGGCTTCTGGTTCTCTGCCCTGGGTCTCCCCGGAGCAGGGCTGACTGGGTGACAGCTGCAGCAGCATCCCAGGACCTTGCACCTTCCTGGGGTGTAAGAAAGGCTGGGCCTCCTAGCTGCACTTTGAGGACTGAGGTCTGGGGGGGGATGCTCTCCTGGGGGACGGGGTGCTGCTGCTGGAAGCTGCCCAGCCCTGGGGAAGTGGCCGTAGGCCGGCTGTGTGGCCTGGGCATGGAAAGCCCCGAGGGGCCCTGCCGTGCTCCCCACGCAAAGGACACTTCCCTGTGGGGGGTTGGGAGGACTGGGGCCTGTGCACTGGCTAGGTATTGAGGAGGGGTCTTTGCTGCCCCGCTGTCCACCGTGGAGGGCTCTGGGCTTGCAGTGGCCGAGCTCTGGTTGCCTCTGAGAAGTAAGGTACCAGGCACCTCTTCCTAGGTGCCCACATCTCATTGAAGGTCCCCCAGGCCCTGTGTCCACTTCCTTTCCGCCCCTTCTGCTCACACAGCGCATCCCCTCCCCCAATGGAGTTTGACCGGAAGCTGGAACTTGGAGCCTAGAGGTCAGTGTCCCTGAGAAGGTGGCCCACAGCTGTGCCCACAGCGTGCCAGTGCTTAGCGGCAGGCCTTCTATCCGTCCTCGTGTCTGGTCTCCCGCCAGCTTGCTGGGGGACACGGACCCCGGCCAGGGGCAGCGTGGAACACTCCAGAGGCCACATGTCTGGCCTGCAAAGTCCTTCCCTCCCCTCATCCTGGCTGGGAGCCTGAGTTCGATGCAGGCCAGCCGAGTGCCTTCCAGAGCTGGTTGGCTGCAGGAATATTCCTTTCCCTCCTTTGGCCTATTTCAGGACCCGTCGATGCCGAGCACCCACAATGCAGGGGCCCGGGCTGTTCCTAGCGGCTTCCGCGTGTCCCCTTCTCCCCTCTGCCGCCTGCACTGCCCCTCCCCCACGCTCGCCCAGTCCACCCTCCCTGGCTGCCGCCTTGGGTGCTTTGGTGCCACCGAGGCACGTGGCCAGTGGGGCAGGCTCTCTTCTCCAGCTTCCTAGTGGAGTGGATCTCTTCCCTCCTTGGGGCTCACTTTTCTGTGTCTAAATACCGTCCAGGGGCGTTTCTATGCTCCCCACACCCCATCCCATCCCCCCGGGAACATCTGGCGTGCAACTTGCAGGAGGGGTCTGTGAGTGTGCGTTCATCATCACTGGGGTTCCGGCTCCTTGGGGCTTGTGTGTGTGTGTGTGTGCGCGTGCGTGCGCGCGCGTGCGAGAGAGAGAGAGAGAGAGAGAGAGAGAGAGAGAGAGAGAGATCGGAGTGGTCCTTCCACAGACAAGGGTTCACATCACCACCATCAGAACCAAGACAGCCCCTCCCGGCCCTCCCCCCAGCCCAAAGCACGCCCTTAGAGCTTTCATGAAAGGCGCTTGCTCATGAGGCTGGGGCAGAAGTAGGGGTTGTGGGAAGTAGAGGTCTCCCCCCTCCCTCCCCGGGCTGAGTTCATTGAGAGCTTGGTCCTTTGGGGACTTGGCCGGCCAGGGTTTGTCCCACAGTGTGGCTGCCAGTGGTGGCTGGCCGGGGCTGTGTTGAGGTCACATCACGTCCATGAATGTGTCTTGGCAGTCTGGGTGATGTGCATCTCCCTCCTGCCCGGGTAGCCGCCCGGCGTAGCCCGACTGGGAGCCGCCTTGGTGCTGTCGGTCAGCAGAGGGCTGCTAGCTACAAGACTGGGTAGGGCTGCTCAGGGTGAAGTTGAACTCTGCTCTAGGGGTGCCATGAGTCAGCCAGGGATGGTTTGGGGGAGCCCTTTCTTTCTCAGGAGTAGGTAGTCAGGTAGTCTCCACCCTCCTGGGGGGGTGGTGTGGAGGGTTGGTTGTCTGCACCTGGCATCCTCCTTAGAGCTGGCTTCTTGCGTGTTGTCTTGCAGGCCTCCTGGGAGGCGATGGGTGAGGAGCTCCTAGCCCCTGAGCTGTGGCTGTTGTATCCAGCGTGTCCCCACCCACCCCACAGCACTCCTGTTTTCCCCTCATCAGAATGAGCGGTAGGGAGAGTGGGGCACTGCCTAGTTCCTCTGGTCTCAAGGTAGAGGTGGCCACGTTTCATGGAGACTGTTAGCCTCCAATTCTTGGGTTTCCTCTTTTTGGTTGTTTCCTTGCTTTGATGCAGATGAGTAGAGACCAGTAGTTGTATTTTAAGCTTGTAAGACCCCAGACGCTCCTCACTTTAACAAAGGACCGAGTCATCTCGCCATCTCCTCTTCTTTTCTCAGTCCTCCATCTACTTTTTGTTCTAAAGACCTTGATTCCTCTGCCTGCTGCTTTATCTCTCTCATTGATCTGTCCCCCAAGGACTGCTTCCTGGCTGGATCAATACTGATCAATGCCCGCTTTCCTCCTCTAATCTGAGCTCTTCCTCCCCCTCGTGAAGTCTCTGTTGGGTTTGAGTGGAGGGTCCGGTTTGTGTCTTCCTCCTCTCCTTGAGAGGCAGAGGGCCGAGCACTCGCTGCCCCGGAGTCCCTAATGCAGCATGGGCTGCGACTGCCCCTGTGAGTCCCTGAGATGGCAGAGGCTGGTGGTTTTGAACTGTGGCCCTCGTGGATTTCAGTCAAGGGGGTATCCACTTTGCCCACACCCCGAGGTCTCCGTGATGCCAGACTTTCATTTTTTGAGCTCTGCTTATCACACAGGGGGTTTCAAAATGACAGTGGGGGAGAAAGAAACTATTGTCCTCCGGGTGACGGAATGAGGAGGGGGCCGGTTACAGACTTTGTACTTGGGAGAGGACGTTTCTCTCAGTCTCTAGCCCCGGCGGCACAGGGGTTTTAAGTCGACCTGCTAACTGCAAGTTCAGCGGTTCAAGTCCACCAGCCCGCTCTAAGGCAGGAAGACGAGCCATCTGTTCTGTAAAGAGATGCCCCCTCTGAAACCCCGGAGAGCAGTTCTCCTCCGTCCTATAAGGTCTGTGAGTTGAAGTCGGCTAAATGGCAGTGAGTTGATTTTTTTTTTTTTAATCAGGTGTGGCTTGGACTACTGTTACTGTTTGGAAGGTGCCAGGTTTTGTTTTGCTTTTTTTTAAATTCTGAAATAGGCATTTATGAGGCAGATCATCTGTTTGTACAGTCAGTAACATGTACAGCGTCTGCATGAATTCCTCCACTGCCACCCTCTCCGTGCCCCATCCCAGACCCCACCTCCTCCCCGTGTCTGTCCCTGACCCTCAGTGCTTTGTCTGCGGTTAAATGCTGCCCCTCTGATCTCAAATGGTTGATGATTCTAACACCCAGGGGCCTCCAGTTTCAGGGCCACCATCATCGTCTTGGGGGTCCCACCTGTCTGTTTCTGAGGAGCAAACCTGCCCCTTTTTTAAAGTTTTGAATCTCGTTGTACACTCACACACCCACCCCCCTTTGACTTTTTCCTGTGATACCTTTCAGAGCGGTTAGCAGTGGCGACTGGGCACTGTCTAGTTCCTCTGGTCTCAGACTCAGCGCTTCCGTAATCTCGCTGAAACACAGGCGGTGGGGGGGTGGGGGGTGGCTAACTGAAGGGGTGGACCTGGTGTTCTGCTTCAGAAGAGTCGGCCCCGCCCCGGCAGTTCTGCTCTGCTCTACCGTGGGAGGGAGGCCCCACCACAGACTCGGACCGTTTCTGTCCTTCTCTGTGACCGATGACTGCCCCTCAGCCACCCCCACGGCCCCTCGAGGCTGCCCCCATGCCCCTCCTTTGGGTTTCTTTTTGTGAGGGCTAGGGCTGAGGCAGGTCAGAGACCTGGGGGCCTTCCTCGGGAAGGGGCCGACAGTCAGCAGAACCGTCTGCCAGGACGTGCGCTCCTGCTCCAGCGGCACCTGCACATCATCGCCATGAATGTCTGCTGTTGACGGCGGGCGGGCGGGCGAGAGGGCGAGCCAGGAGGAGGTTTCCAGAGCAGATCATCGGTTTTACCGCCAGTGATCTGTACACATTTTGTTCCAGCCCATTGATCGCAACCCCCTCAAATGTGCCGCCAAGCATGCCAGCCGCCGCCGCCTCTGTTTCCTGTTTCCATCCTCTCGGCTTCCCTGGCCTGTCCGAGCTCTGCCCTGGGGTGCATGCCGCTTCCTGTCCTTAGGGGACTGGTGGGTCTCGGGCATTGGCCCCTCTGGGGAGTGTGCTGCCCTCACAGCTCTGGCTGCCGCCTGGCTGGAATTCAAGCCCCAGGCGCAGGCGCCCTTTCAGACCTGGAGGGCGAGCCTGGGGGTTCCCCTGTCTCTGCCCCAACCAGGAAGCCTGCTCGCTTCTGAGGTCCAGCTTTGCTCCCCCCATTCCTCCCCCCCAGGGGGAGGACGCGCTCTGTTTGCACAGCTGCCCCTTGCTCCATGTACAGGTCCGCGTGCGCACGGTGAGGTGTCCCGGAACCCCCTTCTTCTCGAGGCCGTGCTCAGGTCACGGTCCGCCCAGCTGAAGGTGAAGCGCAGGCCGACAGCTCCCCAGTCGTGTCTGCTCTGAGCCGAGGGCCAGCTGACCACAGCCCTGATAGCCCTCGTTCCACCATGTCCTCGGATTCCGGCCTGGACGCCGGCAGCTCCCCGTTCATGTGCCCAGCGACAGCTGCTGGTTGTCACTCAGCAGCACGTTCCGGGGTGCAGCCTCGGCGACCGCCCCCCAGGGTCTCCTTCCTTTCTCGGCACGGCCTCACTGGATTTCGCGCAGTCAGTGTGGCCCGGAAGCAGCCTCCCAGATGTCCTGGTACAGGCCAGTGAGAGCTTCCTGGGCTGGGGAGACCTGCTTTCTGAGACCGTGCGTGGGTGCCAGGCCGAGTCCCGGAGCCTGGTGTGTGGCTGCGGCCTTCGGCCCGCTTGACCTTCCTTCAGCCCTGTCAGGACTCTTGCTGAAGGTGCTTCCACCCGCGACGGCAGGGCGCGTGCCAGGACTGTCCCCCGTCCTGTCCAGACACTGAGCCCATCCTCATCCTCAAAGCAGGTGGGCTTGTGACGGAGAGCGCGCGCGCGGCCTCAGGACCCGGGGAGGCTCCGTGGCAGCGTGGGGCCTGCAGACGACACAGCCTTACTTGCCGGGAGAGGGGAGGACCAGGGCCCCGTGCGGGTGGCCATCAGGGATGGCAGCCTGCCCTCGGTGCGGTCTCAGCTCCGGGTAAAGGAGGCCTGAATCCTCACGCAGCAGCTGTGGCGGTGAGAAGCGGAGAGGAGGTCAAAGCGAGAGGCTGTCGCGGTCCTTGCCTTGGCACCCGTGGAAGCAGTGGCCCAGGGGTCAGACGACGGCTCCAATCCCCTGGTGTGCACACGGCCTCCCCAGTGTCTCCAAGCACGAGCTGTCACTCTGAGGACTCAGGCGTGTGCCACCCAGCCCTGGTCTTCTCTGTCGCTTCACGCACAAGTGACAGTTGGGCAGACCGTGGAAGAAGAAATGCCTCTGAACAGCGGTGCTGCCGGGTTGCCTAAAAGGAAGAAGCAAGGCTGGAGGGCTCTGTAGAGTCGAGGAGGAGAAAGACCGTGTCAGGAGAGACCTGTCCCCAGCGGAGGGCATCTGCGTATGAAGTGGAGGGGTCATGGGAAGTAGGTGAAAGGCGCTGGACGGTGTGGATGGACACAGGGACAGCCCATCATGGGTCAGGCAAGGAAGGGCGGCGGGTGGGGGGGGTGGGGCGGGACACAACACCAGGCAGGGCCTCGTTCTGCTGTGCACCAGGCTCGCAGGGTGTCGGAGTCTGCCTGCTGGCACCTGACGATGACGACGACAAACGCCCAGGCCTTCTCCTGGGCCCCTGGCAGTGGTGGTGATGAGAAGGCTCCATCGGGGACAAGGCGGGGGTGGGTTTGGTCAATGTAGTCTGTCATGCACCTTTGGGCATCTTTGCTCCTGGCAAGGAGAGACCAGGAGTGGCGCCTGTACCTTCAATAGTACGTTTCTTGCCTTGCAGTCGCTTCTCTCTCTGCAGGAAAGCAGAGGAAGGGGCCGGGGGTGGGAGTCTGTATGTCGGTCGTCCCTCACCCCCCCTCCCCCCTACCGCCCCCAGTGGCATGGAAACATGGCTGCTCCTCCACTCAGTGTGTGGGGCAGCAGCTTGCAGGTCCTGTGAAGGAGCACCGCTGTCTCTGTGACGGGTGACCTGGCGTCCCGAGGCCCACAGTTCAAAACCCCGGGTCGCCTCTCAGGAGGGGGCCTTCCACTCCCGGCATTGGGCTGACTTGTCTCAGACCCACAGGGCAGGCTCTGGGTTCTGTGTGTACCGCCTGGCCAGCATCTCTGCTCTGTGCCCGAGAGGCGACACGCCGCCCCCCCCCTCCCCCCCACGGGACAGGGTGGCACGGCTCCTGTGGGCTCCTTCACTTTAGGGCGTGGGACCAGGAACCCCTGGCCTCCTCCTGAGAAGCAGCTAGACTGCTGGCCTGCCTGTGATGTCAGAGTTGGTTCGCAGGTCAATGGGAAGAAATGGAGGGCTTTCCTGCTACAGTAGCACCTGTGTCCCTACTCCCACCACCTGAGGGCAGTGATGCCAAAAAAAAAAAAAACAACCCAAAACACCTGTGTCTCAGGTGACAGGTGACGCTGCAGGTTAAGGGCCCTTTGCCCTTCCCAGCGATCTGGGCTGTGCCCGTTTCCCACGGCGGGCCACCCCACCAGTCCTGTGTCCATCCACCCAGCTTCCCTGCCCGCCCTCCCTCCTGTGCCACGTCTCCGTTAAACCGGGCAGAGACGGACCACAGGGGCGCAGAGCTGGTGGTGGAAGGAAGACCGTGCCTCCCGGGGTGTAGCCTGCCTGTCTCCCCCCGCCCCGGCCGGGGGCGCGGTGGGTGGTGCCCGACTGCTGAGTCGGGGAGAGGGCCGAGACGGGCCCGCGGGGTCGCTCGCTGCGAGGCAGGGCGGACTTGGTGGCAGGGAGTTTGGTTCTCACTGAGCTGCGTGGCGCCCTCAGAAACCGCTTCCCCGGGAAATGCAAGGGGTCCCTGGGGGGTCGGGTCCCCCGCGCGTCCTGGAAGTCCGGCCTTTTTCGGGAAGAGGGTTTCTGTGCGTGTCTTCATCCCCGGCTCCCCGGGACCCTGTCGTGTAGCCGCTCTCAACCGACCTCGAGCCGCGCCCTGTGGTACAGCTCCTGGTGGGGTGGTGACCCCCCCCCCCCCAATGGTTTCTGCTGCCCCTCCCGAGGAGTCGGCGGCCCCTGGGACAGGGCTGGTGGAGCCGCCGAGCCTCTGCACGGGTTTCTGCGGAGGCGGCCGTCTGACCACGCTCCTCTGCGCGCGTGAGCAGAGTGGGGGCTGCCCCCCAGACCTCGGTCCCAGCAAACCTGCCTCCGTGGGCACTGTGCCCCTGGGCGTCCCTGCGCGTGCGCGTGCGCGTGTGCGTGTGTGCGTGCGTCCCTGCGCATGCGCGCGTCCTTGCGTGCACGCGTCCCTGCGCGTGCGTACGTGCGTGCGCGCGCTGTCCGTCCTGGCTGCCGTTGCCCACGGGCACACGCCCCGGCGTTCGTCGACAGCGTCCCCGGTCTCGCGGCGTCTGGGCGCCCGCGCCTGCGGCGGCCTCTCGCCTCCCCGGGCTCCGTGCTCCTGAGTGGACGGCATGCAGACCCAGCCGCTCGCCCCCGTGGGTGCCGGGGGCCGCCCGCCGCCTGGGCCCCCGGAGTCTGATGGTGGGGTGCACAGCACCTGTCCTGGGGTGACTGCTGGCCGAGAGGG
>PVJH01038239.1:0-17307 GCA_004026705.1 Nesogale talazaci | reverse complement strand
GCCCAGTCCCACTGGTGCCCAGTCTTCCAGCATTGACCTTCCCCACCCCTCAGTGACCAAGCAGAAGAAGGAAAGAAAATTTGCCTCCGGGGAGCCATTAAGGGCCCCATGGAAGGGTGGATGCCGCCACATGGGTGGCTATCAGTGCCTCCTGCCCTCGGGTGGACTCTTGCAAAACCTCCAATGAGTTACACCTCTGGGAGAGATGGTGGCAAGACTCTTTGGTCACCCCGGTTTGCCACATCTAACCTAACTGAGCTGTCTCAAAATATTGCTTCCGGGGTCTGAGCTGGTACCCCAAAGAGAAAGCGGGTCCTGGTGTCTGAGAAAGGGAGTGGACTCCGGGAGAAAGGTGGGGAATTCATTTCACAGAGGTAAGTCTTCTGACACAGGGCCATCACTATTGATTGGTGAGGTCCTTAAGGTTTATTGTGCCAACCTGGCCGATACACACATGTGGGGTTGACTGAAGGGCAGTTTCATTGAAGGCGGAGAGAGAAAGGGCACGGTGAGCCTCGCCCTTCTAGTTCTCAGGTCTCTCGCTCTCTGATGGTCGGATCAGGGTGCAGCTGCCTTAGCCGGTTCCCTGTTTCAGCTGGCAAGGCTCACTTCCTGCGAGACATCCCTGAGGAGAAACCACATGGACCTACCCGGGTGCAGCCCTGGGTGCTGGAGCAGCCGCGTGGAGACCCCTGTCAGTGCCAAGATGCTGACACGCTCGCTATTTTGGCTTTCGTGCTGCAGTTGGTGACATTGTGTGTGTTGTGAGATGGAGGAGGACTCTGCAGATCGGTGTGGGACATAGGGGCTAATGTTGGACTTATGGGCTCGGGCAGCACTGGGTTGGGTTGCTTTCTTAATGTACATTTACCCTTGAGTCAAGAACTTTTTCAAATAGCAAACGTGTATTAGTCTAAGGTTGAAGTTGCCTTCTAAACAAAGAGGCGTAGGGGATATGATATGAGGTTTGGGGTTACATATGTAATAGAGAAGCGTGAATAATCACATGGTTTACAGTTACGATGTATACAGCACGATGCCCATTTTTATAGAATTCAGGCTGTAAGAAATAATTGCTTTTGCTACGTAGTTGACGGACTCCTTAAATATACTCAGCAGATTGGGTCTTTCTGCTTGTGTAACAAAGAAATGTAAATCTTTATTTGTTAAAAAAAAAAAAAAGAAATGGGCTGAGCCCTGGTGGCGCAGTGGCTGTGTGTGGGACTGTGGCCCATAAGGTTGACGGTTCAAATCCAGCAGCAGCTCTCCAGGAGCAAGGCTGGGCTTCCTACTCCCACCAGGGCAGTGATGTCTCTCTTCTTCTCTTCTTCTTCTTCTTCTTCTTCTTCTTCTTCTTCTTCTTCTTCTTCTTCTTCTTCTCTCTCTCTCTCTCTCTCTCACACACACACACACAAATGTCTACCAAGCTGCTATGAACTAATACTTTGCTTGCCAAAGTTCTTGTGTTTTGTTTTTCATGTTCATGTCTGTGAACCTGCTTGACATCATTTGAAAAGCAAGCAAGTCATACTACCTTTAAAAACTTACTGCCTTTCTCTTACAAAAGATGCCTTTCTCTTAAAGCAGGGTCTCGACTTTTCATTTCTTTTGTGACTTGCTGACATTATTGATGACCTCCTTTGTACACTAAATCCTGTTAGCTATCATTATCTGTTCAGATGTGTCTTTCTCTGCGATGAAAATATATTTTACGACCTTTGACCCAAATAAACACTGTCAATGGCAAAAAACTAAACGACAAACCTGTTTCTGATATACAGGTGTTTTTTTGTGGATTTATTTCTCTAGCGTACCCAGACTAACACAATGGGTGTTTACCTCAAAGCTTTCCCAGGATGGATTTGGGACTTGTAAAGAAACAGCCGGAGTAGTGGCAGAAAGGTGGTTCTATGAAATCATCCTTAGTACGGGCAGCCACTGTCCAGTACAGGGATTCTCCACCTTGTCCGTACCTCAACCCTTTCACACACTTCCTCATGTGGCGGTGACTCCTCAACCATAACATTCTTTCTGTGGCTATGTCATCACTGTCGTTTCCTTCCAGTGATGAATCAGGCGACCCCCGTGAGAGGGTCGTTCGACCCCCAAAGGGGTTGAGACCCACAGGTTGGAGAACCGCTGGTCTATCAGAGCAGGCAGAGGTCTGAGCTTGGTGATTCAGCTTTTCCCAAGCTTTAGTCATATCACAGAAACCGCACTGTGTCTACCGGCCTCGGAGTTTCGACCAGCTGGAGAGGATGACGGACGAGGCCCTTGAAACCAACCCTCACTAAGCTTATTTTGGAAAGCAGCGATGGGCGGGCGTTGGAAGTGGCCTGACTTCATGCCACTGCCCTCCCGTACCAGGGAGGATTTGCTCCCTACGAGATTCCTGTTTGGGAGACCTCCACCGCCTTGACACCAAAAGGCTTCAAGACCCCAGGCTGACAGAGGTCCAGAATCCCTTTCATAACATGTGTGCAGCCTCCTTCACGGGAACCATCTACACTGGCCCACCTGAACACCCCGGGCCCTCTCTCGTCTCCTCCATTCATCCCTTTCCCCCCAGGAGCCCAAGTTTATAGCAAGAAGCACCAAATGAAAGAAGAACTTAACCCTCTAATGAACCAGCAGATGGAGGAGACTCGGACACCAGGGTCTAATGCATCAAATTTATTAAAGATCTGTCTCCACACTGTGCAAGGCGGGAGAGCAGCCCCACCTCCGTGCAATTTCAGACTTTAAATTCTCAAGGACTGGCCCTCCACCACGGAGCCAAAACAAACAGATGAATCAGCGCCATGAAATGTACAATTAGCTATTTTACCTGTATCTTTGCAGAAACAATAAAGAAGCCTACCCTCCTAAATAAGCATACCCTTCCACCAAGGACATCCCATTCCAGTTAGCATATTTAACTTGTTTTGTTTGCTTCCCTCCCTTGAACAATGGGTGAGCCTTTAGTCGATAATTTTTACTTCCACAGCCCCAGGGGTCCTCAACCTTTCTCATATATTTCCTCATGTGGTGATGACCCCCCCAACCATAAAATTATTTCCGTTGCTACTTTGTCACTGTCAATCTGCTACTGTGATGAATCCGGGGCCCCCTGTGAAAGGGTTTTTTGACCCCCAAAGAGGTCTCGACCCTTAGGCTGAAAACTGCTGGCTTACTGTATTTTTTGGACCATCAGAGGCACCTGCCCAAAAGACACAAACAGGTTTTAGAGTGAGAAAATGAGAAAAAAAATTCGGAGCCAAATAGTACCTTATACTAAAATGTTCTGGGGTACCACATCTTCAGACCAGAAGAGGCACCCTCATTTCCCCTCGACTTTAGGGAGGAGTATGTCTATGGTCCGAAAAATATGGTAGCCCCCATTAGCATGAGTCTTTGGCAGTCATGTCTTTCTCTCTCTCTCTCTCTCTCTCTCTCTCTCTCTCTCTCTCACACACACACACACACACACACACACACACACACACACAAAATGACCCTCAAAGTAACAGGTGTATCCCGCCTGGATCCATCACTCTCGAGCACAGGCGGCACCGGAGAGATGGGACCTGATCCAACAGGACCAACACCTCAAACTAAAACTGTGTATGTGTCATCTTCGTCATTTGGCCAGCCCTGAACAGAGGGGATGGAGGATTTGGGGATCGGGGTATTCAGTGTTCAGATCCAAGCACATACAAGATACAGTTTCATAAGAAACTCTTCAGTTCCTTACATGCCCTTGTCTTGTTATGTAAGCCAGGCCCATCCCCACTCCAACCCAACCCCCGAGGTTTCAGCACAGCGTGGGTTGACTGGCGATTGCCCAAATTTGTGCCCTCCCTGCATAAATTAATGATTTTGATTCCACAAAAGAAGATGGGGGATGGATGTACTCTAAGGTTCATTTGCTAATCTGCTTCTGTATCTTTCCATTGCTTAAGCTTCCCCCGTCCCCCCAGAGCCATCGGATTCAGAATTTTCGCGGGCCCATAAGGAACAGCGGTGTGAAATGGGTGCTAACGGCACCCCCCTCGTCAGTGAGTGCAGTTGTGATTGGACACAAAAAGTCACCCCACTCATGGGTCATTGCTTGATAAACCAGTTTGAGCAATGTTTGGGACTGAGAGACATTGAGCCAAGAGCAGATTCCCGGTCACTGGGTTCTAATAAAGCTTCTCATTCGGTGAGGTCCGGATTGACTTGGAATCTGGGTACAACTGTTCTTGGGTACTGGAAGGGACTTTAGACATTTTACCCTGAAATGTTGGGCCTGGAATACTTTCTCTGATGAACGCTAGCGCTTCCAATTGTTAAGTGCTGCTGAAAGATGTTCCAGAAGCATCCCAGGCATTGCCATACCTGTGTTCTCTCTCATGACCTCTCAGTGATGGATGGAATCTCTCTCTCTCTCTCTCTCTCTCTCTCTCTCTCTCACACACACACACACACACACACATTACCACTCTCAGAAGAATAAAATGCATGCACAGTCACTAGATTTCTCTGCATCTTTCTTAGGATGGCAACACACGCATGTTCATTCACATGACCCAGGAAATATGTGTCAAGACTGAAGCAGGGTCTCACCCAGGTGTGGGCGAGCAGCCCGCAAGGTGGCCAGGTGAGAAAGCAGGGTGTGTGTGATCAGTGTGATATCCCTGTGCCAAATTCTGGGAGACAAGTTACACCCCAGAGAAGACCTCCCTGCCTTGTCCTGGAGACCTAACCCACCCCCTTCCGGTGAGTGATGCTATCAAAGTGGACCATCTTGGTGGGGGAGGACAATTGTCTCACACCCCCATGTGTGTCCCTGTTGCATCCACCTGAGTGTCCACACGTCCACCACCTTGCCTCGCAGTGCCCTCCTGTGTTAGTCGGGTTAGATGAGAGAAACAAATTCATAAACACACATATGTGTATAAGGAAGAGGTTTATATACAAGAGGAATGGAACATTGAGAAAGCATCCCAAACCAGTCCAGTCCAAGACCACAAGTCCAATATTAGCCCATATGTCCCATACCAATCTATAAGTCCTCTTCAGACTCACAAAGCACATGCAATGACACCAGGATAATCACAGGCCAGTGGGTGCAGAGTCTTGTGTATCCAGAGGTGGTAGAAGCCTCTCAGCGCTGGCAGGGGTCTCCCCAAGACTCCTCCAGTTATCAGGGTTCAGGGTCTACCAGCATGCTGCCACTGTGTCTTGTCAGCTGCAACGTCTCCCAGGGAGTGAGTTCTGTGTCTCCCACCTCCAAATATCGTCAGGTTTCCCAGAATTCTCTGAGGAGAAGGCCAGGCCCCACACAGAAATCTCATTGACTATCTCCAGCTTGATAGGCTAAACTCCACCCCTACCCTCTTCATCCTCAAACTGACACTACATTAGGGGACTGCCACACGTCCGTATTGGAAACAGAGGGAAGGGGATGGGATTTCTGTGTAAGCATCTTGTTCCCTAGGCCCCAGAGGGGAGGTGGTGGGTACTGGATCTGACTCCTCAGAGTTTATTGTAAACCATGAGAATAAATAGACACGTTCAGTATGTATGATGCTCTGGCAGAGGCGGGTGTGGTGTGGTGTGGTGTGGGCAGTCATGGGCTTCTGAAAAAGGAATTCACAATCAGGTCCTTTATCCCTCACTCTGAGGGACTTTGTAATGGACTCACTCTTTGAGCAGAACCATTCGAACACCACCCCTCGAGTGTGTGCCAACGTTATAACATAGGTGATTGCTACCATTTGACAGCAGTTTCAGAATGAGGTCCCGGGCCACCCCCTGTACATTTCTCCATTAACAAACAAACAAAAACTCCTCTTCATTCAATTGCCTTGGGGTTTCCCTGCCTGTTTTGGGACTCTGAACCAATCATGTCTCAGTGTGTTTAGGTATTTCTGCATCCTTGACCTTCCCCTCCCCTCCCTGCAGTCCCCTGAATGATGGTGGCTCCTGTCCTGCCTGCTGATGAAGAGCATCCTATTCCACAACTGCAGTGGGCATCCTCGCCCGACGGATAACAAGTTCAGGCTTAAGCACAGATCTTACCTAAAGGAGCAAAAGATGACCCCCTCAACTTGTTTACTTCTTCAAAGAAAGCTGGACCTGGGAGCCAACCATATCCCCCCCTCCCCCTCCAAAAAAAAAAAAAAAAAGCCCTCCAACACTAAGCTCAAATCAGTCTCGGTGAATATGCAGCCTACTCCTTAGAAACACGAGAGTGGGCTGAGCCCCGGTGGCGTAGTGGTTGAGTGCGGGACTGCGGCCCATGGGCTTGGCAGTTCAAATCCAGCAGCAGCTCTCCGGGAGCAAGGCTGGGAAGCTCCCATGACCACCAGAGGGCAGTGATGCCCACAAAACAAGCAAACAGATACGAGTGGAGAGACTTTGTCTCATGGACTTCGGACGTGTTATCAAGAGAGACAAGTGTCTGGAAAAGGGCATTAGGCTTGGTAAAGAACAGGGTCCGTCCAAGAGTGTGCGTTCCAAAAATTCTCAGGAAAAGTCTGGGTAGACTCGAGATACAAATCCTTCCATAGACGCTCTCATATGTAGATAAGATAAGGCTTAATAGATAAGAGCAATTGAATATTGAGAAAATATCCCTGCCCAGTCCAGATCAAGTCCCTAAGTCCGAGATGAGCCCAAATGTTTGATACCAATCGATATTCTTCTTCAGACTCACGCAACGCATGCAATGATGCTGAATGCAGGGAGATGACAGGGCAGTGGGTGGGAAGTCTTGTGGATCCAGTGGCAGTAGAAGCATCTCGGCACTGGCAGGGGTCTCCACGTGGCTCCTCCAGTTCCCAGAGCACGGAGTCTATCAGTGTAGCGCCATGTGTCTTGTCAGTAGAGCACCTCTCAGGGAGTGAGCAGGGAGAGAGAGAGCATCTCCCACCTCCAAGGAGGGAAATAGAGGAGTTCCCAGAATTCTCAGGCAAAGGCCTTGCCCACACAGAGGTCTCATTGACTCTGATTCCAATGACAGAATAGACTCCACCCCTTCACTCTGAATCTCAGCTGAAGTCCCAAATGGACACCAGATCACGTAACCACCAGGGAAGACACTGAACACGGTGGATTGAAACAATGACAACAGCGTGAAACTCCCGGCGCAGAGGGTGCAGGAGCAGGGGGGAGCTCCTTCTGTTCACAGTGGGCGTCTGGGAGTCGGAATGAACTTGATGGCACCCAATGATGACAAATGTTAAAAAACAAAACAAGGCTGAGCCCTGGGGGCATAGTGGTTGAGTGTGGGACTGCAGCCCACAGAGTTGGCGGTTCAAATCCAGCAGCAGCTCTCCAGGAGCAAGGCTGGACCTCCTCCTCCCACCAGAGCAGTGATGTCTCTCTCTCTCTCTCTCTCTCTCTCTCTCTCTCTCTCTCTCTCTCACACACACACACACACACACACACACACACAAACGAAAACATCACCTGAATTAGCAGGTTCATATGTACCTAGAACCCTTCCTGCTTTGGACACTGAGAAACTCAGTCCGATATTGGAGAGCTGTTGCGAAGATACAGCTTTGGTGAGGTGGGCCCATGCATGATTGAACTGACTCTGCTGCCCTCATTTCCCTGCATGGCAGACCTGTTCCCACAGTAGAGAACCTCCCCGCACCCCCCCCCCACCCCGCCAATAATTCTATTGGGGGCTCTTCCAGCTCTTACAACATTCCATACATCACTTCTATCAAGCACATTTGTACACATGCTGTCATATTCATTTCCAAATATTTTCTACTTGAGCCCTTGGTATAAACTCCTCTTTCCCCCTCCCCCCTTTTTTTCAATTATTTTATTGGGAGCTCGTCCAGCTCTTATAACATTCAATACCTCATTTGTATCAAGCATATTTGTACACATATTGCCATCTTCATTTCGAAATATTTCCCACTTGAGCCCTTGGTATAAGCTCCTCCTTCTCCCTCACGCCCTTTTATAATGAATCATTTGATTGGGGACTCATACAACTTTCAGCATGATCCATACATATGTCAATCGTATGCAGGCCACATTTGCACACTTGTTGTCATCATCACTCTCAAAACATCCTCCCTCCACTTACACCCCCAATACCAGCTCCCCATATTTCCCTTCCTTCCAACCCCCCCATGAACCCTAAGTAATTCACAAAATTTTATTATTTTTTATACTGTACACTGTCCAATGTGTCCTTTCACTCACTTCCCTGTTGTCCATGCCCTAGAGACGAGGCTACATGTAGATCCCTGAAATTGGTTCCCCCTTTCTATTCCACCATCCCTCCGCCCTCCTGGTATTCCCCCCCTTTTTTATTTATTTTTATTTATTTATTTATTTATTTTTTTAGGCATCACTGCCCTCAGGTGGTGGGAGTAGGAGGCCCAGCCTTTGCTCCTGGGAGCTGGAATTGAACTTCCATCCCAGTGGGCCGCAGTCCCGCGCACAGCCACTACGCCACCGGGGCTCAGTCTCCCCCCTTTTTTTTAAATGAATCATTTTAATGGAGACTTTAAAAAAAATTATTCTGCCACTCGGGCTCCATTTAATTGCTGGTGACATTATTGATTTTCAAAGTAGACTTGGCTTTAGAGATGGCAGCGTGCAAAATACACATTTGAAAAGCTCACCGAAGAAAGACTCCATTACATAGCACCCCTTAGAGAACATCCGTTGCACAAAAATGCTTTGATAGGTTACAGAATATTAAATTAGACCAATATTAACAGGTCTATACTCAGAAACATATTTACATAAAAATTGAGACCTCATCTATACACTCGCTGACCCACAGACTCCCCAGCTTGACAGTGACTTAACCCAGGTCAGCCCTCCTGATTTCCTCCCCTCCAGGTGCCACTTGCCTCTGAAAGTCCCCCTGCTCCCACTCAGAACCCCTGCAAGGGACGGTCCAGGGGGCGCCCCCAGCTAATATCAGTTGCGTGTGAAACGCAACTCAAGCTCGAAAATGAACTCAAACTCACTATGAAGGTACAGCTGGGATCCCCAGGAGAGGACATCTGAGATGGAGATGGGGAGGCTGGAGACATCTTTAAGAGGGGGCAGGGTCCACCTGGACCACAGAAGGAGTGGCTGTTTAACTGGGATCCACATCGGCCTCTGTCCCCCAGACACTTGGTGGCTGAGAGATCGGTTTTAGCTCAGCTTGGGCCTGAGTGGGCATGGAGACACGAGGTGCAGCTCTCTGGAGCAGGCCTCTGATAAAGAGAGTGTCCTGCCCCTGCACTTGTCCCAACTGGACCTTCTGGCCCTCATGGGAGATCTGCTGCACGGAATCTGTTGACCCCAGAGGAGGTATGTGTGTTTGATGTCTTTTCTTCATTTTATTGGGAGCTCTTACAGGTTTTCTTAACAATCCAGTATTCAGCTAGCTCAAGCATAATTGGACAATTGCTGCCACCAACATGTCCAAAACAATGTCTTTCTTGACCTTTTTTTCGCCCCCTGCATCACTGCCCTGGTGGGAGTAGGAAGCCCAGCCTTGCTTCTGGAGAGCTGTTGCTGGATTTGAACCATCACCCCTGTGGGCCGCAGTCCCACACTCAACCACCGCGCCACCGAGGCTCAGCCCCATTATATCTTTTGATGGCTGGGCACCATCAGCTTTCTTCACCATATTTGCTTATGCACCCATTGTACCTTCAGTGATTGTGTCAACAAGATGAATATCATACAATACCACATTATGAGAACAAACCATTCTTGTACTGAACTAAGATTGATGTAGAGGACCAAAGTGCATCTTCTTTCTTACTGTACTTACATATATGTACATAGACCAATACATCTATCTTTGTACATTTGCATATATACATACCTATATACATTATTTTTAATTTATTATTTCCTCTTTTTCTTTTTTCTCTCCTCCTGACCCACTATCATGTTTACCTACCCATCATTCAGGATGTATATTTTGAGGTCAGAAGTTCAGGGCATGGAGTCCCCAGTGGTTTGCCTTGTCCCTCTCCAGCGTGGATGCCAAGGCACTATGGAATAAAGATGAGGCTTTCCATGCCCATAAAAAGTTCCAGCCTCAGAAACCCACAGGGGAAGTTCTGCTCTGTCCTATAGAGTCTCCGTTAGTCAGAATACACCCAATGGCAGTGAGTGAGAGAGCTATGAGGTAAGGGTCCTGCCTTACCCAAGGCAAGAAGAGGAAGGGGTGTGGCAGGAGGTGAAGTCAATGTTGCATCTCTCATGGAGGCCTTGAGCCCTGCATGTCCCTTTCCACTCCATGCCTACCTCTCTGAGACATGCATATCTCCTAGCTGCTCAATCCCTGCCTCATTCTCTGCAACGGAAGTGTGGTGGTTCTGTCACTCTCCTGATGGAGCCCCGCCACCCTGAGATTCTAAGACAATCAGGTGGAATGGGTGGCATTGTTCTGTAAGCAGAGTAAGAACTCATGTCTGAGAGTGAGATGAGGGCACAGCTAGGCTCTCTCCAGTTCTAGGTTTCAGAAAGCTAAAGGATCAAAGAATGATTATTGGCTTTGTAGGGAAGACAATCCTCTGGTCAGTGAACTCAATGATGGAGGTAGGGACAAAGGGCCCTCCCACCACCCCATTCAGGGCTCCACCAATTTCCAACCCATTTTCTGTTTTTTTTTTACATTTGTTTGCTTGCTTCCTACCACCCTAGATTAGGACAGTGACCTCCTTTGGAATATGGACTGGCTGCCATATGCCCCCAACTAACTCACTCAGAACATAGGTGGATCCCTTTGACCACGGTTGGTGATGGTGTTGATGGCCATTGAGTTGATTAGAATGACTCCATTGGGTCTTCAAGGCTGGAAACAGATCACCAAGTCTGACTTTTAAGATACCCCTGGTGGGTGGTTTCGAACCAGCACCCTCTCCGTTAGAGTCAAGGGCTGAGCCACCTGCATGTGCCAAGACCATTCAGACCCATAATAACTATGCAGGACAGATTCAAACTGCTCAGCTGGGTTTCCAAGACAGAAAACCTCCACGGGATTAGCAAACCTCATTTATCCACAAGGAGCTGGTGGTCATTTAGACCCAGTCATCTGGCGTGACTCCATGGCCCGTTTCCCATTCTGTCCCCCTCCTACAGCATGCAATGCTTTCTGCGTCATATGGCTTCTACCGAGACCAAAGCAGACTTGTCCAACCTGTTTGTCACCAATGGAAAAGGCAGGGGAAAGTCTCCAAGGTTTGAGGGAAGCCACCTTTTAGGATTTACCAACGGAAAATGCAGTTGTCCGGGGAAAGTCCCCAACAGCCTCCTTTCAGGATTCAGCCTCCCTTGATGTGTCCCAAGTGAACACCTGGACCGAGAGACGTGAAACCTCCTCCCTCCACCCCAATATGCCATCTTCTTTTTGAACTCTGGGTTCTTCTCTTGACATGCGGGGAAGACAGAAACTGTATGATCTCTCCCATGGGTATAGAACACCCAAGGGACCCCAGCTCCGTGGACCTTCCTGTATTTGCTGCTGTTTGGTGGGAGTCAGGCAGCTGTCCCACCACATTGGAGTGGGGGGTGCAGGAATCTACCTCCCCAAAGACAGGATGATGCTGGTTCTGAGTCCCGCTCTGCAGCAGCCACTCCTGGGACACTCACCCTTTTCATAATTATGTTAACGGCCTGATATGATCTATGATGACATTTGGTTAGCCCTCGGGTAGTCACGTGACTGTTACGTTGAAATGAGTGAATTTTGAGACACACCCTTAACGAGCAGATGAGGTGCCCTTGAGACTTGGTACCTGATCTGGCTTTTGTCCTCCCGAAATGGCCGATGATTCTCAAAGATATGTTGGGTTGTGGAGTTGGAGGGAGTGGTGTCCCCTCTAGTCCTTGACATCTGACCTTCTGGGGTGTTTGCCTTTCCTGAGGTACCTTGGGGGAGAGGGGACAAAAATGACGTGCAGGTGGCTAGAAATTGCATCCTGGCACCCAGAGGCATTATGGGAGAAATAGCCCTCTACAGAGATGAAAGCTCTTGAAAGACCAACGGAGGGCAGTTCTACTCAGAAGTCCATACTCCTAGCTACACCCAACCTCTGATATCTCGATCTCTCTGTCTCTGTCTCTCTCTCTTCCTAGCTCCTCTTCCCTCCCCACACATCTCATTCTTTCGTAGACCCTTTCCTTACCCACATTTCCCCATCTTCCGGCTCTCTCGTCCTCTCTTCAGCATTGACCCCTCTCGCTCAATGCTCAGAACTCTCACCTCTCTTGGGAATCTGTCTTTCCCTGACTCTTCCCTCTGTCCTGTGCGCATTCTCTCTTTCCTTCCCTCCCTCCCTTTCCCACAGCCTCTCTCAGGCCATACCTTGGTACCTGTCTGCCCACCACCTGCTGCCCTCTTTAAGCTCTCTGTCTTCTGGGGATGACTCTCCCACTCCTTACTTCTCTGATCCCAGCCCTTCTTTCCATCTCTCCAGGCATCAACCTGTCTCTCTCAGTTCTCTCGATGATGTCTCCCTCTCTCCCCTATCTTGATGACACAATTATCATCTGCCCCTGCTTTGTTATTAGCCTCCGTTCCCTGCCTCTCTCTCTCTCTCTCTGGCTCCGTCCCCATCCCCACCCAGCATTTTCCACACCTTCCAAAAGGGAGCACCTCCTTCTGGCTTGACTTTGTTGTTTTGCTTTTTTTGGGGGGGAGGGGGTGCATCCCTGCTCTCCGGTGGTGGGAGTAGGAGGCCCAGCCCCACTGCTGGAATTGAACCTCTGTCCCAGTGGGCCGCAGTCCCGTGCACAACCACTACGCCACCGGGGCTCAGCCCTCTGGCTTGACTTTGTTTTGTTTTCCGTGATCCCACTTTTCCCCAACCTCTTCCCAGCTGTCTCCCCAGATGCAGCACACCCAGAGCTGTCTAGTGACCCCATGACTCACATCCTGTCTTCTTTCCTTTCTCTCTTTGCACCAGCTCAAAGCCTGGTCCAGAAGATTGACAAGCAGCAGCTGCAGCCTGGGTAAGTAGGGCCCTACCCTTAGCTTCCCAAGGCTGCTCAGATCAGACCACCCTGATGGCTGAGCCAGACCTCTCCCCGACATTCTCATACAATGGCCAGCATCTGCCCACATGACTATTGTCTGCTATGATGCCTCCTTTCTCACCTCTTCATGGGCCTCTCACCTCCTCCTCTCCAAGTCTCTTCCCCCCCACCCATTGCTTTTCTTTTCTGCCTGCCTCTTCTTTCTCCACCCCATGTCTTCTTCTTCACACACACCCTTCCGCTTTACTCTCCGTGTCTTCTTGTCTAAGCCTCTCCTCAATTGACCCTTCCCTCTGGTCTTTTTGTGTGTGTGTGTGTGGGCCTCACTGTCCTCTGGTGGTGGGAGTAGGAGGCCCAGCCTTGCTGCTGGAATTGAACCTCCAACCCAGTGAGCCGCAGTCCCGTGCACAACCACTATGTCACGGGGGCTCAGCCTCCCCCCCCCCCCCCCCCCCAGTCTTTTCCATAGTCTCCTGCCTCCCCTCATCTCATCCAAACTCTTCTCCTTCTCTCTCATACTCCTCTTCCACTCCTCATCCATGCTGTGCCAGTCGGTGATTTCTCAGAAGCCACAGTTCAGATTCTCTCTAGCCTGCTCTCTCTGATCCAAAAGCCCAACCAGCAGATCGGTGACCAACAAGCACCTCCTTGTTGAGAAAGGAGGTCCTCAAACCGGTCCACTTCCAGTTATGTCAGATTCTTCCCATCCCGTAAGTCCAACTGTCACTCTCCGGCTCTTCCACATCCAACCTCAGCCCACTCATCATCCCCACCCTCCCTGCAACTTGGAGCATCGTGCACGGCTGTCTCCTCTTCTCGGAAAATGCAGCTGCATGGTCAGCTCACTTCAGGGCCACCGTGGACTCTCTCTGTGTTACCAGGATATAATCCCCGAACCTCTGTAAACCTCATACTCCCTACCCCACCCCCAGGGTATGGGAGCCTGCCTCAATCTAGTGGCAAATCTCGCCTGAATGGAGCCAGAACCAAATCCAACGAAAGAACTTCTTTCTTGAGATTGAAGCAGGCAAACCCACGCTGATGTTTCTTTCCTGCCTTCCTGGATTGCTGCCCCTTTCATCCTTCTGTCTCTCTCCCCCTTCTCCCACAGCTGCTGTTGGACTCCTCACCTTCTTGTGGACAGGAACAGGTAGGACCCTTCTCGAGGACTGTGGGAGCGAAGGTGAGGAGGCATCCCTTGGGAGGGAGAGTGTGTACTCATGGGGACCATAACACAGGGGACGAGACTCTAGGAGTTTGGGAACCAATGCACACTCTGTGTCTCGCAGCTGACTACATGGGTTCTGGGGTGTGGATGTGCCGGCCAGCGCCCAAGTGTGGAGACAAGATTTACAACCCCTCGTGTCACTGCTGTCACTACGGGGCCATCCTCACCAGTAACCAGACCCTCCCATGCGGTCCCAACTGCACCTTCTGGCCCTGTTTTGAGCTCTGCTGTTACGAGTATGTAGGCTCCCAGAAGAAGTACGTTGTGAGGTTGAAGATCCAGGGGGCAGAATCCCAGTGTTTGACCTCACCCATCTCCAGCATCTGCAAAAGCTAAAGGTCCTGCCTGAGCCAAGGTAAGAACAAGACGCGGGGGGGGGGGGGGGGTGGATGGATGGAAGGGCGGGCGCCTGGACATCTTGTCCCTTCAGATTGGGGAGCCCGAGTCCTGGGGCTCTCCATGGCTGCATTGCTATGCATTGTTCAGTCTTGGTTTCTCTCGCATTCCCTCTAGATGAAGAGGAAGGGCCAGTGTGCCTGCGGACGCAGCCTGGAGCACTTGGGCCCTAAGATATCAGTAGCAATGAGCGCTGTGACGCTGTGTAAGAAAACCACAATAAAACACATATCCCAGAGGATGGTGAGGTTCAGTGTGACCTTTCTTGATGTCTTTGTGGCAAACACCTATAGAACGACGAGGAGGAACGTCCCTCTGTCTTGGTGGCAAAGAGAAACACTTAGTTAATTCAAAGGAGGATATGCGGTCTTAAGTCCTACACTCACACCTGTGTCTGCCGTCTCACCCGGGGTCTCTCATGGACCTCCAGTCAGAGATGGGGCCTCCGCTCAGAATCTTACAAGCTTCAATCAAGGTATCAGATAGGGGTCTGTGTTAGTCCGGGTAGACTAGAGGAATAAATTTCATAGACATGCATATGGATATAAGGAAAAGGTATATATATAAGAGGAACAGGACATTGAGAAAACATCGCATCCCAGTCCAGTTCAAAGCCATATATCTGATATTAACTCATATGCCCAAAATCAGTCTATAAAGTCTCCTTCAGACTCGTGAAGTCACAGGTCCGTGGGTGCAGCATCCCAGCGCTGGCAGGGGTCTCCCCATGGCTCCTCGCTTCCAGGGATCAGGGTCCATCAACAGCATCACGTGGCGGCAGAAGCAACTCATCGCTGGCAGAGGTTTCCATGTGGCCATCCCAGCTTCAGAGGTCTGGCTCCATCAGAGCAAAGCCGTGTGGTCTCTCCGCCAGCTCCTCCAGCTTCTCGGTTGCTGCCGTCTTGTCTTGTCCATGATTCATTGTCTCTGAGACTGACTCCTAACAACTGGGGAAGATAGCTTCTCATCTCCATGAGGGAAATATCATGAGATTTCCCAGAAGTCTCAGGAGACAGCCATGTCCACATAGAGGCCCCATTGGCTACTCAATGGCTATCTCCAGATTAACAGGCTAGACTCCACCCTTATATCTCTATCATAAAATTAACATAAGTACATGACCACCACAGGGTCAGAGCTCACCTGAGACTCCTCTTGCAAACTCACTGGTTTGGGGTAGAATGAACTTTCTTGAGGTGGTGGGACTGAGGCCTTCAGTCCCCAGAGATCATCTCGCTCCACAGGCAACTTTCACCAGAGCTATGGCATTTTATGACAAACAAACTGCCTCTTCTTGGCCTGCGTACACTCAGGTTCTCCTGGGAGGTCTCACATGACCAATAAAGATGGGGCCCATCATCCTGTTTGATTCTTTACAAAATTTGTCTGGTCTTTACACTCACTTCCTCAGTGGTAACATCATCTTAAGTTCATGACGGCATAGCCCAAGGGAGTGAGGGTGGTGGAGAATTTGTGAAGGGACCCGTGGGTGAAAGACAAGGGGACCAATGGGCACCCAGGTAAGGTTAAGTGAGGCAACCCACGTTGAGCTGACCAGAATCTGACCAGAGGAAAATAAGATATTTGAACCTGTGATTGGGTGCATATTGTGGCCTTTATGGGCAGTCTGCCCTTCTTGATTTGACGTCACTCATGGATGCAGACTCCCAAGGTTCCAAATGGAATGAAGATTCTTCACCTCAAAGAACATGCTTGTCTCCTCAGAGCACTATCTTGATATAAGTGGGCAGTATAGAAATTGGAAACTCAAAAAGGCGAAGGAAAAAGGGGTGAAGTGGCTGGTTTACAAACCTTCATGGGAGGGAGGAAGATGCACATAGGATTATGGTGTAGGTGTCCTCATAACTGCAACTAGGCATAGCGTATTTTTGTTTTGTTTTACTTATAGAATATGATGCTTATATGAGACCGGCACATTTTAGTTTTACCCTGTGAGGCACAAGCATGATTTTACTATCACCTTAGATTTAACCTGACATATGGCTCAAGAGTTGTGTCAAAGTGTCAAGTTGACAAGGGGTGGTCTGTGGGTGTCACATCATGTCAAGTTGATAAGGTATAGGGGTGAAGTTTTGACTGTCAGTCACAACGCAGCTTGATGACCTCATTTGGAGGCATGACTGAGATAAATGGCTCACTGGAGGCCACCCCCCCACCCCACCCCACGCACACACACCTCTCCTCGCTGCTGGCAAATCATTCAGAAAACTGCCAGAGCCATGTGATGCCAACACTGCCACCATTGGATCCACAAGTCTTATGACCCAGTGACCTATGCTCTCCCTGCCCCCTGCATCACTGCATGTGGTTGCGTGAGTCTGAAGAGAGGTTATGGACAAGCTTCAGATTTGTGGACTTGAGTTGGACTGGGACATTGGTATATAATTACTTCTTGTGATAACACTTTCTCTTGCACTTATATGAGTATCGTTGGGCTTATTTCTCCTAACACAGACATATGTAGGAACATGTACCAGGAAGCCTGTATTAATGAATGAACAGGACTCCTTTTGGAAGGGTCCAGGTGTCCCGGCCCGCGGGACACTCGAACGTGGATTCCTGGGTCCGGAGCCTGAAAGATGAAGATGGGTAGGAAACGCGAAGAATGGAGACAAGACAGGAGTCTGATCAAGTCTCGTTTATTAGGGAGAAATAAAACAAGTTTATAGGGTAAG
>PVJH01038238.1:0-17295 GCA_004026705.1 Nesogale talazaci | reverse complement strand
TCAAGCGTATACTTTTGAAATCCTTGAGTTGCCTTATATTATTAGCTAGACCACCAAAATGATGCTGAACAGAAGTGGGGACAAGAGTGGGGGCAAGGAGCATTCTTAGTGGTTTCCCTATTTCAGTCAGAATGTTTTCATTTTTTTCCATTAAGTCGAACACTGGTTGTTGGTTTTCATATATAGCTTTAATTATACTAAGGTAATTTCCTTCAAATACTGTCTTCTTGAGTTTCTTGATTAGGAATATGTGTTGAAAGTTGTCAAATGTCTTTTCTATATCTTGTGACATTATCATGTAGTTCTTGTCCATTTACTTGTTTATTTGATAGCTAATGTTGATGTTTTTTGAATGTTAAACAATCTCTGCATCCCTGGTATGAATCCCACTTGGTCATGATGTATCATCTTTTTTATATTCTTTTGTATTCTATTGACCAGAACTTTGTGGAGGATTTTTGCAGCTATTCTCTTAAGACATATCAGCATGTAATTCTCTATTCTTGTGGGATCCTTACCTGGCTTTGGTGTCAGTGTAATACTAGCTCATAGAATGTGCTAGGTGGTTATGGTGCTTTCCTTTTCTAGAAGTATGTGTAAGATTGATGTCAGCTCTCCCTTGAATGCTTGATAGACTTCTTCCATGAAGCCCACTGGGATGGGACTTTCTATTAAGTTGGCAACTCCATAATAACCCATCAATTACTACTATTGTTATGGATCAACTCAGAGTCTTGATTTCTATTTGAGATAACTTGAGCAGGATTTGTTTTTCCAGGTCCATGCCCTTCAAATTGTTGAATTCACTGGAGTGCAGCCTCTCATAATAATGTGCAGTTAGACATTTAATTTCATTTGGGTTCTTTGTAATTCCTCTTGGTTTATCCTGGATATTGATATCTGCTCCTTCCTATCGTTTATTAGGCTTGCAAGCAGATTTTCAAGTCTTTTGATCTTTTTTTTAAAAAAGGAGTTTTTTACTGAAGTGATTTATTCAATTGTTTTGTTTTGTTCTGAATGTCAATAGTCTGAACTCATATTAGAAGACAAAGACTAGCTGCCTGGATTAGGAAACAAAACCCATCAATCTGCTGTCTTCAAGAGACTCATCTTAGGCTCACAGAAAAATATAGGCTGAGAGTTGAAGGTTAGAGAAAGGATATTAAGAAAATGGCAATCTAAAGAAAGTTGCTATTCTAATATCCGATAAGATAGATCAATTGTTTTGTTTTTAACCTGTTTATCTTCCCTCTAATTTGCATAATTTATTTTCTTTTATCATTACATTGATTGTTCTATTGACTCTGTTCCAACTGCTGAAGGTTTTATAATAGTGTATCAAGCATACGTTTTTCTTCCTTCTTCATATATGAATTTATTACTATTAAGCATCCTCTCATGACTCTCTCTGCTGCATTCCATATGTTTGGGTGTTTTGTAGTCTCATTCTCATTAGATGCAGAACAATTACAACCACCTGCGAATTGTTTGCTGCCATCTAGTACCTTTTGTATTAAGTATTTTCCTCCCTCCCTCCTCAGCCATGTGCTATGTATATGTGGAGGATTCATACTTTCCTTCTTTCTTCCACTGGATGAAAGAAGATGTGGGCATTGATTACAGTGCTAGTACTACTGGATAGTGTTGCACTGTGCTGTGGTCTCATGCCTGGGCTCTGTGGGTATTGATCTTCTGTCCAAGGTGAGTTGGAAAGTAACGTTTGTAATTCTGACCTGTTTTTACATGTTTTCTAAAGAGCTCCTTATCTTAGAAGACTATTACCTTCCTACTCTTTTAATGGAGAGTTTGACAGTGTAGATACCATAACTCTCAGGCTACAATTATTCTCCGGCTCTTCAAAGATGTTAATCTACTCTCTCCTCTTTTTCATGGTTTCTGCTGATAAGTCTGAGCATATTCTTTCCTGACTGCTCTTATAGGTCACTTCATTTTTCTTCTCTGGCTGCCCATTATCATTGTCTTCTTTTTCTCTAAGTTGGATAATTTCACAACAATATGCCTTGTGGTGTTTTTCATAGGATTCCTTTGAATTGGTATCTTCTCTGCTTCCTGGGTGATAGATTCTGTATGGCTATATCAAGGAAGTCTTCTTAAAGTAATTCTCTCACTTTTTTTGCTGTTGACTTCATTGTTACATCTTTTTTTTGGTGTTCCGAATATTCAGATATCGTTTCTCTTCATATCATCATTCATTGTCAGATTTTCGAAAGCTTCATTAATGATCTTTTTATTGTCTTATACATTTGTTTTATTCTGTCTGATTGTCTTCAAGAATGCTAACATGGTTCTTCTCTTTTTCCAGTCTGTTCTTGAGGTATTTTCTCATTTTCTTTGTTTCTCCTGCATCAACCCTTACTCTTGTATTTCCCATCAATATGTGGACTCTATTCTTTCTATTATTTAATCCTTTTCCTGTTTTTCTTCCTTCATATCCTGAATGGCTCTAAGTAGTTCACTCAAGATTTCTTTCTGTGGTGGTTCAAAGTCTGCTTCTTCTGTATACATTGCTTGGCTCGGTCCTCCTGCAATATTGCATTTTGTTTCTGTTTCTTATAGTATGCTGAAATGGGTTATTATCTGTGTGTCATTTTTCTGTAACTTGGCACCATTTTCATTGGAATCAAAGCTAGCAGTGAGAGGGTTGGGGGTGGGAGCTAGGAAAGGTTAGTGGACATGGGAAGTGACTGGCAAATGTAGGGAGGCCCAGAAATGGTCATTAGGCACTGGAGGCAGCTGTTGGAGTTGGGGTTGAGGAGAGTCTGAAAGGAGGTAAAGGGTCCATGAAATTTCTGGCCAGCTTAAGGAACCTAGAAAGCTATCACAAGTAACACTTTAGCTCTGGCAGCTCTGGGAGGGCAATTGGGGAGCATATGCAGAAAGCCCTTAGTGCTAGAGCTCAGGAAAGTGCAGGGGAAGGAGATGGGAGCAGCTTGAACAGTAAGAAGCAACACCGGTGATGCTCAGCATCAGGCAACTAGGGAAAGAAGGTGGAAGCAGGCACACCAGGCCCAGAAAGAAGTCACAGGTGGCTCTCAGCCTTGGTGACTGCAAGAAAGGATGCAGGAGCAGTGGCAAAATGCATGAGAAATAGTGCCATTGTCACTGGGGTTCAGGAGATGGAGGGGGAAGGAAAGGGGAAAAGGAACACAAAGTCTAGAAAGTGGCCATAGGTAGCACTATGCCCCAGTGACTTCAGGGAAGGAGGTGGAATTGGCTAGAGCAGTCCTGTGAGCAGAATCATTAATACTCAAATCCATTGGCTACAAGAATGTCTAGGAAAGTGGATGCACCTAGAGGTTCCTTCCTTCACACAACTAAATGTGTCCAAGATGCAGTTGTATAATTGAGGGATAAAATAAAGAAACATCAGACAAGATAAAACTTGCAAGGGCTCGCCTCCACCATGACTTCAGGAACCAGGTCTGAGTAGAGCTTAATGCATGAGTTTATAAAATCTGGGACATGAAATCCATAGCACACACATGATAGGAAGGGGTTGCATTAAAAGCACATATATAGCATGAGGAGGATAAGTTAGTGATATGCACACAATAGAAAGGGGGGGCACTGGAGACATACATGTGACAAGAAGGCACATATGTACCAAGATGGGTGGGCTCTAGGGTGGAGATGGCAGCCTAATGTTTGTTGTCACTTAGCTAACTTAACTTTAGGTGTATTTTAGCTTTTCTCCAAGAGAACAATATATGATCCTTATCAGAAGGTGAGTGGGCCCTCCATAAAGTGTGACAGACAATAGAGTCTTATTGCAGACAACCTTCAGGCAGATAACCTTCAAGTATACACACTACCAGTCATACCAGTAGCACCTTAAATTGGAATTGCTATGGATGACATCGTGGGGAATAAATTTTACTTAGAAAAATGTGAGTGAGACACAACTCCAACCCCCCAAATGTGAGGTTCTCTCCTTAGGATCCCTGGACTCCCAGACTCCTTAACATATGAATGTTGAGAGTTTGTCTGAAACCATTCTCTTCCAAGGTTTTTTTCCGCCGCACCCCCACCCCCTGCCATGATCAACCTCTTGAGTTTCAGTGTGATTTGTGTTCTCTCTGCCCCCCAAATGATTGTCTGATTCTTGTTCATTATATTGAGAAAAATTTCTTCACTGTCTATTTTGGTTGTTGATTTCTTCAGTATGTCTTGTTCTCATATTCCAGTTACCATATTTTTTGAACTATAGATACATCTAAATGGTACATCTTATGGTCCAAAGATGTGGTACCCCAAAGTATTTTAGTATACTGGAACTATTTGCTTCATAATATTTTTTTCTTCTTTTCCTGCTGTAAAAACTGCGTGTATCTTATGGTCAGGAGCATCTTATGGTCCTAAAAATATGGTGTTTGAATGCTGTTCCTCTTCGCATAGCTAATTGTTCTCAACATCCCATTGATGTATGGGGTGCCATGAAGCTTAATCATATGGCCTAGACCCCCCCACTCAGCTTCCTAGTCTCCAAGATCAACAATCCCCATTGTGCTCCCAACATGGCCCATTACCACAGTGCCTTTTGAGAGAAGATCTCTAAAACCAAGGCAATCTGTTTGATTGCCTTTCCCATTTGTTGAAATCTGCTTGCCTATCTTCTCATAGATGTTGCTGATATGGGTTGCTCTCTGTGTTTCATTTTGTTGTGGCTTGGCACCATTATCCAAGGAGTCCAGGAGCACCAAGTTATCTCTGTGAGGCTAGTAAGAATGATTGTAAGGACTAGCTATAGCCTACTATGCTAAGGGTTGGGCTGCTTTTCTTTCCCACTAAGGTTTGCTCTCTCCCTGGACAGTTGGAATTACATATTTGGAGGGAAGATCAAGTGACTTACTCAGGCAGAGAGGGTGGGAAAGTTACGGATGGTGGGTGAGGACCAGCAGTGGTGGGTGGGGGGAGTGTTGTATGGTGGGCAGGGTTTGCCAACAGTGGGAATAAGCTGTGGATGGTCTATGGAGTTCAGCTGTGGGGAAAAGCCATGCATAGTGGGGGGGAAATGCCACAGTGGGATAGAACATGCCAGGGAGGGTGTATGGGTTCCAGCAGTGCTGAGAGGGCACTGTAGATGGTTGGCGGGCGTTGGCAGCAATGAGAGAGCACTGAGGATGTTTGGAGGGGACTGGTAGCAGTGGAAACCATGGCAGTGCAGATGGTGCAGGCTGGAATAAACTGGGTACCAGGCTGCCAATCACTGGAGCTTCACAGGATATATGGGACAGAGGCAGGTAGAATCAGCACAGCAGGGAAAGTTGACCCTGGGTCAGAACAGATCTATGGGGTGCCATGAAGTTTAATCATACGTCCTAGACCTCCCACTCAGCTTCCTGGTCCCCAAGATCAATGATCCTCATTGTACTCCCAACATGGCCCCATTACAGCAGTGCCTTTTGAGAGAAGATATATAAAATCAAGGAGTTTTTAAGCCTTTGCAAGTGCTGGTTTTGAAAATTCTAAATTCTTCCCTTAAGATAAGTATTGCACTTTGAAACATTTTTTCATGCCCAGGTCCTAAGTATGTCTAGCTTTAAAAAAGTGAAATGTGTATCAGTCCACGTACATTAAAAGTAAGGAGTTGATATAGGTTAATAATTTAATATTTAATATTTTACTAAATTAATAATTTGATATGTAATGCTAAATATTGTCCCCTGAATTACACTTAGTATGGAATTGTCAACACAATTTTCTGAAAACCATTATTAAATCTCATAGAATATTTGTCATTCCAAAGGGATATGATACTGTATCTCTCATATACTAACTTTGTATGCAAAGTGTCCTTCAATAAGAATCCAAAACAAAAGAATGGAAATGCAGGGGATGAGGTGAATCAAAAAGTTTTTGCTTGTCTCTTTCTTATTTGTTTATTTTTAGCTGAGTGCAAGGTAGGCTTAGTTTCACAACTTAGCAGGGAAGGTGCATAAATACATTTTCTGTGGGTGAGATGTCAGAAAGCAGTTTCCATATCTGGAATAGGAAAAGATAATAAGAGCTGTTTATTTGTCTACCATCCATCCAAGCTAACCTGAAAGGATATGTGCAGATTTCTGGCCCAATTTAAAACAGTCGATATATCTCTCAAACTTAGGGAAAAGTCATCCATATAACTTGGTATGGATAACTTTGAGAGAAATTTCTGACGTAGGAGTGGAAATGATAGACTCTTGTTTCATATAAATTAGTTGAATGTAACTTCTCACTGAGGTTTTGATGCCAATAGGAAGAACATCACAGGACGTACTGACCACATCAAGGTGCAAATTTGTGTGTACTGGACATGCATCTGTGTTGAAGGTTCTCCAGAGGAGAGTGAGGAGAGGCATTTAGGGGAGCAAGAGAAAACTGGAATATATGCAGCCTTCACTTACTTAAGCCTACAGGAGACAATTTCTACACCTGAAAAGAATGGAGAGTAAAATATCAAATGCATATGGGTGCAGCACAATACTATTATATAAAATGAAATTCTTTTTTGTTTGTTTGTTTTTTGGCATAACTTCCCTCTGCTGCTTGTGGGAGCTACCCAGCGCTGCTCCTGAGAGCCACCGCTGCATTTGAACCGCCAAGTCAGCGGGCCACAGTCCTGCACTCAACCACTTATGCCACGGGGGCTCAGCCCATGTTTTTATATAAGAAAAGAACTATGAAAGTTAACAAAAAAGAAATTTAATAAGGTAGTCTGTAAGAACAAAGGCTGAGTAAAGACAAATGACTCTGGCATTCATGTTGGCTTATTTAGCAAATAGCAGTACAGACTGAGCAGTTAATTTGAATTTCAAATAGACAAAAGTATTTTTAAAAGAATACATTCCATGTACTTTGGGAAATATACATTAGCAAAGAATAAAGAAAGACCTAAAAAGAGTTGATCCATTTGAATTACAATATTGGCAAGAATATTAAAGTTCCATAAACAGTTGGAATAAACGAAGCTGTCTTAGAAGAAACACAACCAAAATGTTCCTTGGAAAGGGGGATTATGAGACTTTGTGATGTACTTTGGGCATCAAGGAGATGGATTGATTAGCAATGGCTTTGTCAATTTACTCAAACCTGAAAAACTTCATTTCTCACCTTCTAGTTTTACTAGAAGAAATAATACTTCTAGAGAAGTAATATTTCACCTCCTCTCAACATCTCCAGGGAAGTGTCATTGAGTACTTTTGGTATTATTGGAATTGTATCCGGACTCTTGCATCAATGTGGTCAAGGATGGAATGTTTTGACTGACCAGACCTGTACTATTTGCTCACAGATGGAAGTACAGAGAGAGAGAGAGAGAGAGAGAGAATTCATTTTGAAAAAAACTGAGTATGAGTTATGAGGATAAATTTGTGTATTGTTTCTAAAATGAAGGTTATGATTCTTTGGTAGGCCAAAAGAAAATGAATAACTATAAAGTACATCAATAATATCAAATTTAAACAAATTTTATCTTGATTTTAGATTTTGAGAGCAAAGAGATGCCACCTGACATCTGAACAATGCATGTTTTAGTTTGTCTCTCTACAATCTTTAGCGTATCTTTCTAAATTTCAGCAACTTAACTTGAATAAATAATTTATCTTAGAAAACTTCTGTTTACCCCCAGAAAATCGCACATGTAAATAATGACTAAAATTGGAATGAGTGAAAAGAATAGTCAATGAAAGCAAATGTTTTAGTTAAATAGATCACAGTGCTTTTTATGAAAGGTTTTTAAAAAGCAGGTTAATCATTAGACATCAAAGGCAGTGATTAGGTTTAATTAATGTCATACATTAAAGAAATAATTGAAACAATAGGAAAAGTAAATATGGGAACATCATGTTTTTATCTCTAGAAATAATTAATCCAGGATGCCATGGATTAATAGTTGAAGTGACTTTGGACTGACTTTTCATGTGTAGAGTAACAAGAAAACCTGCCTGAGAAGGTTGGAATGGTGAATAATAAAAACTTTGGATATGCAGGTGTTTAGCACTAATCTGCACACTGTGCATCATGATCACTATGGGACACTGAGTCACTAGCCCAGAGTCTAGCATCTTGGAGGCACCTGATGAATGTTTGATTACTAGGAATCTGACTGAAGGAATACAAGGGAAATTGTTCTACATTGTTTTTGAGCATGGGATCCGGGGAAAACAAGCTCATCACTAACTCGTGTGTGAGCATGGGTGCAAAACTTTTATATCAAAAAGTAAATACAAAGAAAAATAAAAAACCAAAAAACCTGACCCATAAAGACCCTACATAGGGTTTCACAGGTTGTAAATCTTTACTAAAACAGATGGCCTTGTCTTTCTCTCCTGAAGCACCAGGGGACAGGGTGTGTATAGAATCACCAACTTTGCAATTAGCTGTCGAATACTTATAGTACCTCCCGTGTTCCTTAAAGCATCATACAGTGCCATGATACACAGTAGTCAGAATGCATCCCTCTTTCAAATTCAAATATTTTTTAAACTTCATTCTAATTCTGTAGACAAGCGAATGTCAGACATGTCAGGGATCCTTCACATTCCACGTGTATTTAAAGTCTTTTTTTAAAGCCATTATCTTTCTCATTAACCAGGCACTTGAAATAATTGATGCTGGTTCTGCAGATTTCTGTCATGGATATGTAATAAGACTGACAAAGAAATGAGGAACACTAAAATTGTAGCTTTCTTCCTGCACCCTCTCTCTCATCCCTGAAGGAAGGACTGCAAAAAACTTTGTGTTGAATATTATCATCACTCAATGACAAAATTCCCTTCAAAAGAATTATTTTAATGGCCTGAAAAGTTTGCTGAATCTAATGTGAATGGTGCTCATGATAATAACTGCAAGAAATCCCACATGATTACATAAATTACTGACATATACCTCACTGAAATTTTAAGAACATCACCTTGTTTATGATTATAAAAGCTTTATTTTTTAGACAATTTTATTGGCACTAAATCCACATATCACACAATTTAATAGTTTAATGATATCAAGAAGTTTTGGAAATTCATTACCACAATCAATTTTAGAACACTTGGTTTTTTCCCCCAATGGATCAATGACTTTAAAAATAAGTCATGTAATGTGTTCTTGTGCTCCCTCTCCTGTCCCACATACTTTGTTTTATCTTCCTGCCCCCTAACCCTGCCTATCTCCTACTGCTTCTCATCATTGCCTCCCCTTTAAATCACTAAGTCAATTCCTATCTGTATGCAAGGAATCCTTCTTTGCTTCACAAAATGGAAAACAAAACAGAAGCAATAAAAAACAAAATAAGGTGGTAAGGATAAAATAATAATGCAAAGATAAAAATACAAATAGTGAGTAAGAAAGAAAAGATCATGATGAATATTTAAAAGGCCAGGGAAGAAAGTTTTTTTATGGAACTACCAAAAACTACTTGCACCTGGAAGACTTTCAGGTTGGGTCAACTAAATAAGTTAAACCCTGTATAATCATGATTACAATGATCCCGATCTGATAGTAAAGCTGTTTGAGATCCTTGCCTATGGCTTCTGGGAATCTGTCTGCTGCTTAATTTGGTTAGGTACTCTGAAGATGGGTTTTGGGCCCCAATGGTGTAATACAAATTGAGTGCTTGCAATTTAGGTGCTGATACTTTTCCTTTTGTCCTATTTGAATTGTGTTTTTGTCATCTTTGTATCACACAGCTGATATGCTTCTTCCATGCAGATTTTGTTACCTCCTCACTTAGAAGGACACTTCTTTGAGTACAAGCCTTTAAGACCCCAGACACTGTTCTGATCGATAGCCAGGCATCATCTGCTTTCTTCCCCATACTTTGCTGTAGTATACTATTGTTAGTGATCATTCCATGCCTTTCATGAAGGTGAGTATTGAGCAGGACCATGCTATCAGAACTGATTGTTCTTGGATTGGGACGAGAGCCCAGTGGGGGTCCAGAATCGGTCTGCTTGTCCCTGCGATATGCATGACTCAGATTTACTTGGCAGTCATTTTATGACAAATCCTAAACCCCATAACCCGGCTAGACTAACAGCAGCAACAAGGCAAGTAGCTGACAACAAAATGTTAGCAAATAGCAAGCAAAAATGAACAAACCGAAGGCAGGAAAACAAAATTCATAGAGGCAGAAAAGTAAAACATTGTCTATCATTCCCCTGGGGTATAAGGTGATTGAGCACACTTGTGGTGTCATCAATTTTTTCAGTGACTCATCACTCTGGAAACTAGAGGTAAAAGAAATCTCTACAAGTACAGCTCTATCGTGAGACACAATCCATTAGCTGTTGCTCGACGTAGTTTGAGCTCCTATATCAAGTCTGTTTACCCTAAGCCTGGGGTTGGCATCTGGGGAAACTTCCTGGATCAGTTCTTCCAAGTTCAAATCTCCACCCAATGGATCAAAACCTTTCAAGTCGCTGGAGAAGGGAGTCATCGAGGTACTAAATATATTATTCTGGATTCCTTTCCATTGGATACTTACCAAACTGGGGAGTTGCCCCCAAGTACTAGTGACCACTTGTTCCACAGTTCTAGGGCAGCCACATTCTGTCTCCTCTCCAATCCGTATGCCCCAGCCCTCAGTCCAAGGGTGTAGGCATTATTGAGGGTAGGGCTCAGTTCATCTTGCCAGACCTCTATGTCAGTCTTTCTGAGATAGCCCCTGGATTATGCATGCTGTTCTCAAGGTCACTATCCAAGATAATCATAGTGTTTAGTCCATGGAGTGCCTTACTGAGGGTTGGGAAGAATGTATTTGTTGTGTCTACCCAGGACGAAAAAATCTGGTCCTTTCCCCCACCCCCACCCCCATAGGTGTCCTGCAATCAATGTTCAGCATCCCTTTCCAATGCGAGGTAGCTTCTCCTCAATCACCCGCCATACTCACCAACAAAACTATTGGAGTATCCTCCATAATATATCTGTTACTCTCCCCTGGTCTTGATTTTCCAGAATGTTTCTCCTTCCTTTTCTATTGGAGGCTCCATAGATGTGTCCCAGTCTTGTCTCGATGTTGAAGAGCCTCAAGTGGATAGGCCATGTCCTCCCTCTTGAAGGAATGACTTCAGACAGTGTGAGGTTTCCTTCTTCATGACAGGTCTTCTGGGGGCAGGGGACATAAAAGGGAGGAAGCATATGGTTCATGGCTAGTAAGTAGCCTTCTTCCCTTTTGTTCAGGAATTGGTATCTAAGATTTGTATAACTGGTGTTTCTCCTTTAGTAACGGAGTCATTCAATTCTTAACCTTTTGTGATTGACTTAGTTCACTCAATATAAGGGTTTCCAGGTCCTTCCTTGACATGTGGTGCTTCATAAATTCATCACTGTTTGTCATAATCGCTAAAGACCCTAAAGTACACACATACAATTGTAAACTACACATCCCTAAAACCAGTGATGAAAATATAAAAGATTTTTAAGATTGTTTGAGTTCAATAACTTAATAATCAGCACAGAATTGAAACAATTAATAATATAAGCAGATATTTAAAATCAGTCATTTTCTTTAGTACTTAAGAATATAGCAACAAAAACAAACATTGCACTGAGTGGTTACCTAGTTATAATGACCATAGTTCTCACTGCCATCCAGTCAATGACAAGTCATAGTGGCACTAGAGGACAGAGGGGAACTGCCCTCTGAGTTGCCAAGACTATACCTCCTGTGGGAGCCTAGACCCTCATCTTTCTTCCGGAGAGCAGCTGGTTGTTTCAAATTCCACACCCCATGATTGCAACCTATGCCATCAGTGCACCTACTGAAGATTATAGATGATAAAAAATGATTTCAGATTACCAGCATTTGAATGACTTGTAACTCTGAACACTCATTTTCTTCACATACATATTATGATTACTGGTATCTGTGCACGAAGCATAATAGTAACAGCCTTGCCATAGATCTAATTATCTTGATTTGCAAATGTTGACAATATATTTGAGACATTTATATATGTCTAGTTTGTAGAGCAAATTTTAAAATAAAATTAATACTGAAGTGATTACAAATATAATTCATACTTGTGAAATAGATTAGGCATGACAAAAGTTAATAGCTATCTTAGAAAATCATCAATAATTCTATCATAAAGATAACATAATATTTCAAAGTTCATTATTGAAGGGTTCTGCTGTATATACATACTTGAACATGCTTCCAAAGTATTCAAACAAGAATTTCATTTCAAGAGAATCTGCTGTTAAGCTGTTTTCTCTAGAGAAATAAAAGCAGCTTGTCTATACAGAGAACAAGAGAAAAATTTCTGCCAAGAAAATGGGTCGCTCAACTGTAAGTCTGATTAGGTTAATGTAAGTGGATAAGATGTTAAGTCGGAGGCTTCTCCTGGAGTGAATAGTGGTGTCTCTGTGTATGTGTGTGTGTGTGTGTGTGTGTGTGTAACAAACCAGGAAGTATGAAGAATAACCTGGAAGCAGGAATACAAGCTAGGAAAACAAAAGACGAAGCAAGAAGAAGCTCAGGCTCTTGGTCCAGAGAGGGATTGTGTTAGTCCAGGTAGACTAGAGAAACAAATACATAGACAAGCATATAGATATAAGGGAATGGTTTACATACAAAAGGAATGGAACATTGAGAAAACATCCCAACCGAGTCCACTTCAAAGTCATAAATGTGATATTAGCCCAGATGCTCAATATCAGTCTATAATGTCTCCTTCCGACTCACAAAGTCACAGGTCAGGGGTGCAGAGTCCTGGCGCTAGTGGGGATCCCCTCATGGCTTCTCCAGCTTCAGAGGTCTGGTTCCATCAGGGCAAGGCCATGTGTCTTCTCCTCCGGCTCCTGCAGCACCTCGGACACTGCCATCTTGTCTTGTCCATAATTCATCATCTCTGACACTAACTCCCAACAACTGGGGAGATAGCATCTCATCTCCAGAAGGGAGGAAGCCATGCCCACACAGAGGCCTCATTGGCTAATCAATGGCTATCTGCAGATTAAAAGGCTAGACTCCACCCCTACATCTCAATCATGAAATTAACACAAGGATATCACTGCCACAGGGATGAACCTAAGTTAGGTCAGCAGGTCTAGGTGTGGCTGTAGAGTCCAATGAATCTACGAGTGACAGGTCAGATGGCAAAATTCCTAGTACCTAAGAGAGATACTGAAAGACACAAGGCAGGAGATTTGCAATGTATTTGCAAAATGTAGAAGGGACAGGGAATACTTTTACAATAATATCTAGAACAGAGTTAATAAGAAGTATAAAAATGAAGATTACTGTGGGCTGAACCCTGGTGGCGTAAGTGGTTGAGTATGGAACTGCGGCCCGTGGGCTTGGCGGTTCAAATCCAGCACTGGGTAGCACCCATGACCACCAGAGGCAGTGATGCCCCCCAATAAATGAAGATTACTATTTATAGTATGTTAATACATAAACTATAGATATACATATAATATAAAAGTATTGATTACATCTTATCTATTATATATATATGTATACATACAAGCATAACTTAATTTGCTGATGTCGTTATATCCATGGATAGAGTTGCTAAACAGTACAAATGCTTAGCATTTTTTCATTATTATATAGATAAATGAAAGTATCTCTCAGATAGATAGTAAAGATATTACATGAAATAAAATAACCTATAGTTGCGCTTGGCAGTATCTGTGTGCAGGAAAAAGGATTCACATTGGATATGTTGTTGTTGTTAAGTGTCATTAAGTAATTTCCAAATCATACTAACCTATGTACAACAGATTAAAACATAGTTCAGTCTGCTGCTATCCTCACACTTGTTATTATGTTTAAGTCCATTGTTGCAGCCTCTTTGTCAATTTTTCTCATTGATCGTTTTCCTCTTTTCTACTAACTCTGTATTTTACTAAGAATGATGTGGTATCATACTAACATACTGATATATGAATGAAATAATATGTAGCAGATTGGATATGAGTACTATGATCAATGCAAAAGTCATGCCTTAAGGCTATGGAAATAGAATTTATGAATATTTGGATAAATAAAACTTGAAAATGAAAATGTCACAGACAAAAATTTGGAGTTCTGCTATTTCTTAATATTACAATGATATGTATATGTATATATATATATATATATATATATACTGTATATACTGAGCAAGGTAATACTGCAGACCTATATCTCATTTATGAACTAGATTATTATATGAAAGGTCCCAATAACAAGAGTAAAAAGTCTATTAACTGAATACTTTGCATACCAACAATGTCAATCTCACAATAAGGAATATCATGGTGTGAGAAAAGTGTCAAGTTTACCGGGTCAACTTTGTAGGCCATGAATCACAATGGTTTGGCAATTGCAACAACTTTATCATATTATGGTGTAATTTGGCAGTGATGTAATGACGTAGCCACCCTGAATTTTGTGAACTATGTAGCCATACTCAATTTTCACATAATGACCTGACATTGTGTACCTATGTAGCTTATTAGGTGAGAAATGTTTATACTATTTGAGTGTGGATGAACATGAACAATGGAAGGACCAAAGTGCATTGTTCAGGACTAGAGAGTGACAAAGCTGATATTCTGACCCTGTACACTCACAGTTAAATACAAATAATCCTAAAAATGATGCAAGTAAAGCACAGACGATAGAGTAGCATATCAGCTAAATATTTTAGAGATGTGATGGCACAGTGTTAAAGAATGCTGAGGGGTAATCTATTGTGAGGGCATAATGATTTGATGATCTGACCCATTTATTATTTGATCAATATTTCCATAAAAGACACACATGTTTATTCCTGTACAGTGTGAGCTCAATTGATCCTTTTCAACAATTCTGTTTGTTTTGATATTTTTCAGGTTAAAAGTTAAATTTAAAATAGCAATTTTGACTTGACATGAACTTGACCATTAGAGAGGGAGAAACCTTTTGCCAGCAGCTCCTGTTCACTCATCATACTTATGGATATGATGCAGTCAAAAGAAAAGAGAAATTTCTACACTATACCTTTCCAAATTTGGACAAAACCTAAGTCAATAGGGACCATTTTCATATTTTTGTTGTGGTTCTTGCTGGATACCCCCCAGTAGTTCTGACTCAAGGATTCTCTATGGAAAGTAGAATTGTTCTGTAGAATTTTTTGAGACTGTAAATCCTATGGGGGTATACAGCCTCATTTTCCTCACATGTTGTAGCTGGTGAGTTTGAAACACAAATCTTGTGGTTAGAAATCCAACTCAATTCGCTGTGCCAGTAGCGTTCTATCTTTGAAGGGAAAATTAATTCTAAAAAAGTGCATTGATAGTCCCTTTATTTACTGATTTTTATTACCATGCAGCAACCTTGAACATCTGACATTTGTCATATTGCTAAAAACATGTTAATCCAGCAGATTGATGATAATTGAAGATGATGATGGTGCTGAAAAAGATACTGATGATGGTGGTAAGGCTGAGTAACTATGGCACTTTTATGCCTTGATGAGCTGTCTCTGATTAAATGTGTCATGCTGTTGCTCAAAAAACGTTTCTTTCAATGTTTTTCGGCATGGAACATCAGTTAGCAATTGGACCATTGTTTATAGTCCAATATTGTTCTCTATGATAGGAATGCAGACATGAAGTGAGGTCAGAGATAGGAAATAAGAGGAAAGTTGCTTTTTTGCTAACTCATATTGTATGTGTGAACCACTCTGATAACATTTTAGTAGATCTGTATAGATTTCAATACTTCCATCTTTTCTTTTTTTAACTTGAAACAGGCTTTATCAGGATTTTCCTAAATTACTTGTATATCCTAAATAATACATCTCCCAAACAAACAAATAAACACAACAATAAAAATGATCAAACAAATCCAAAATTTGTTCCATTATTACCTTATTTCCCACTTTGAATTAAAATACTTTTGGGATGTTTCATAAAATTCTCTAAGTAGTTCTGTTTCCGGTCCCCCTGTGTTTTTCCATCATACATTCCCACAGAAAAAATGCTTAGTATATGTTTATGCTATTAGCTAATGGGTCTAATAAGGATTGGACAGTTTGCCTCTAAAATAATTAATCTGATTGTGTGCCATGTTTTAGTGCAAATGGTTATTTTCATTTATAAGGTAGCAGTATAAAAACGTATATTGTGATAAATTTCATAACAAAAATGTATTTTAATGAGCAGTCTTTGTGGTAATCAACCTGATTGTGAACAAAAAGCTTACAAATGTCATGCCATAATATTTTCTCCATTAGAAAAACAAGTGTTAGCTACATGAACAGTTTATTCTATAAAACTCATTTGCAATTTAAAACAATTGAAAAACTCATCTCACTTAAAGTATGACTTACTATATATGTCATAGTATATATTCAAGAGGGCTCATCTATATTACCTGGCATGAAAACTTTAAAAAGCTCCGTGAAAGACAGGTGACACAAAATGTGTCACAAAAATATAAAGATCACAAAAGTATCAAGATATTGAATATGCTGATCTGGTAACATAATGCAATAATTTGGAGCCAAAGAAAGTGTTTTTGCATGCAGTACTACTAGGTTTCTAGAAAGTTTAGCTATAGTGTAGTTGTTTAACATTTCAAAAGAGTTGTTTGGGTCTTAAGAGTATATATATATATATATATATATATATACACACACACTCATGTATAAGTCGAGATTTTTCAGCACATTTTAATGCAGTTTTTGCAGTAAAACTAGGTGCCCTGTGTGATATTCACATCAGCTTATACTCGAATATATATACATATATATATTTGAGAATATATATATATATATATATATATATATATAATCAAGAGAGAGAGAGAAAATCAATCTGTATGGTCAGGCACTTTTATTTTTTAAATTCTAATAAAATAAGTGAATAAATAAGAAATATCCTTACACCCAAAAGAACTTTATTAAGGGTTGTGGGAAGGAGACACGCCAGTCAAGGTACAGGATAGCAAAGATGAAATATGCAACTTCCCTCTAGTTCCTAAATGCTTCTCCCCCCCTCCCACTATCATGATCTCAATTCTACCTTAAAAATTCAGGTAGACCAGAGAATGTACAGTGGTACAGTCCTCCCTTGGGTATGGATGCCAGGAAAGTGGGTGAATGGGGATATCAGACAGTGTATGATATGATGAAATAATAATAATTTATAAATTATTGCAGGTTCACGATGGGTGGAGAGGGAGGGGAAAAATGAGAAGTGAATACCAAGGGCTTAAATAGAAAGAAAGTGTTTTGAGAATTATGATGGCAACAAATGTACAAATGTGCTTTGCATACAATGGGTGTATATATAGATTGTGATGAGAGTTGTATGAGACCCTGATAA
>PVJH01038237.1:0-17305 GCA_004026705.1 Nesogale talazaci | reverse complement strand
CTCCCCCCCCCCACTTTTAAATATATTTTCAGTTTAAAAGATTGTTTCTCCCCACAGGGAATAGCCTAGACAAAAGCAAGTGCTTGATGTAATAAGCTCCTATCTCATATTGATGTCAAAGCAATTTACATTATGTTTTTATTGTTGTTGCTGTTAGTGAAATGGTGTGTGTGGGGGTCATTCTGAGGTTTCATCTCCATCATAGTTTTGAATTGCTTATCTCAGCAGTTCTCAACCTGTGGGTTGTGACCCCTTTGGGGAGTGAGCAACCCTTTCACATGGGTTATTTGATTCATAACAGTAGTAAAGTCTCAGTTATGAAGTAGCAACAAAAATAATTTTCTGGTTGGGGTATCACCACAGCACGAGGAACTGTATTATAGTTCCAGCATTAGGAAGGTAGAAAACCACTGGGTTATCTAATTACTGTTTTTCTTCTCTTCCGGTACCCTGATGTTCATGCCTTTTAAAATTCTCTGTCTTTGAGTGATGGCCCATTTTCAAAAGTTTCATTTCTTATCTCTCAAGAATTAACTCCATTTCTGATTATTTATCTATGTCCAACTACTCAGAAAATATATCTATTGGATAAACCTCTCTTGCTTCTAATTTCTGGTTCGGATTCCTCTACATCCTCAACAATGGCACCCCCTTTGCATTGGACAATTTGAAAGCCCTCTATGAGTTGGGAATTGGGATAGTTTTCTTAATTGTAGTTTTGATACTGAAACACTTAGCAAAATTAAGAGCAAACATTTATTTAATTCTGAGGCAGCCATTATTTCTTTCCTAAGGAAGCAGCCTAGAAGAGCATATGTAACCAAAATTCTCACCACTCATCAGTGATAAATGATAGAATTAGAATTCAAAGTTACTATGACCACACACTGTGTCCTCACCCAGAATGCTTTTCTTTATCCTTTTCAAATGAGAGAAGCAGCAGGCTTGAGAAATTCATTCTAGTCCTCACCATCAGGATGAAATGGATATAACTTGGCTAGTTCAGACCTTGCTTTGCTCCTTGGAAGTAGTCAATACTGCCTTCCTGCAGTTTTCTACTTAGAGTTCAGATTGCAGGCTTTGCTTTGAAACACATATTTGATGCAGGTCTAGTTTCCAAATATTAGAAGCAAACATCTGTCATATGAAGTGCTCTAATTGCAAGCAAAGGCCATGCTTAGATGAATCTAAGTAAGTACAACAGGCAGGAAAGAGGGCAAATCCCACCCTCACCAGCAACTCCTATTTAAGCATGCTATCCTATTAGGCCCATTCTTATTTGTTCTTTTGGCAAGTTTATTTTTTCGGACTCCCTATGTGTCTGTTGTCTCCTTTAAGATTTTACTCTTATGAGAGTAAGTCGTTAGCTCACTGTGAATGGTATCTAGGGCACAGCACTCCCTCACACTAGAGATAATGAAATGCTTCTGGACAATGATTAAAATTCAAAGAGAGGAAAAGCGATACAATTATTAATAAGTGAAATTTGCAAGAAATCACATCTGGAAATTAAAAGTTTTAATTTACTTTAAATATTACTGTTTCCTGGCAAGCACTCTTCATGGACCTAGGGATTAAGACCTATAAAATCTTTCCCTACACTTTAATTGCTTCTTAATCTGGTTGGAGCATGCGACCCCATCGCTCCCTGCCTGAGCTGTGGCTGGAGGTTGGTGAGTACCGCAGCAGCGGAACAGACGGAGTGAGTTGATGTCTTCATGTTGCAGGCAGTGAATAAGGAGCAGCTTGTGGATGAGCGATGCGCCCTGGTGGCACAGCGGTGACAGCGCTCACTGAGAACCAACCGATGGGCAGTTGGAACTACCAACCGCCTCGCTGGGAGCAGACGGCGGGGGGCGGGGCTTCGCAAACCCTTTGGAGCAATTCTCTCTTTAAGGGTTGCTGTGAGCTGGTATTAACTGGAGAGCAGTGGCTTTGGTGTGGTTGGGGGTGGTTTGCCCGAATCTAAATGCGAGACAGGTGGAAAATGATCCTCTACTTCACAGCCTGAGCCAACCATTTTACCATTTCTAGATAGATACAATTACTCACATACCTTTTTAATAAAACCCAAACAGGGCAGCATTTGCCCCCAAACAAAACACAGAAGGTAGGATGAGATAAGAAATAAAGGATACACGGAAAGGAGAAAACTTGGACATTGGAAGCATACTGCTACATTGTGGGGGTTGTTACAACCAATGTTGCAAAGCATTTATATAAATAGTTGGAATGGAAAGTTTAATTGCTCTGTTAACTGTCACCTAAGCTACAATAAAAGAGTTAAAAATAAGACAGCAACAATATAATTAGAAATGTTCTATTGCATAAGTTTGAATATATCTAGTATATATCTGGTATATAAGTTTACTATCATAATTACTCTAAAATGCAGACAATATAGACCAAATCTCTCATTAACAGTCCTTTCTTCCTCCTGCCTTTTTTTAAAGAAAGAAACCACACACACCTACTTATACTGGAGATGGGGAGCTTCCAAAATAAACTTTCTTAGGCCATTAATTCAACAAATGATTTGTGAGCCCAGATCTGTCCTGCTTCTACTGGGTGTTGAGGACATTGATGGTTCCCAGGCTCTTCTCACCGAACTTCCTTCTCTAACCTACACTGATTGTTATGGTTACTCTCCTTTGCAATTATGAAAATGAGTATATGACAGGAAGGGTCCGTGAGGTCATGGGATTTTCAAGGCTCTGGCCTTTTAGGAGAGATTGCCAGGCTTGTCTTCTGAGGCATCTCTCTCTGGGTTCAGTAACCAAATTACTAGTTGAGATCCATGCACCAAATAAACCCCACCCACTGCTGCTCTCTCCTGACTAGTAGAGACTCCACAGAGGAAAGAGCCATGTCCCCATATGGTTCCCAAGGTGGTAATCTATATGGAGGCAGCCTGCTGCAGCTCTGTCCCATGGAGTGGCTGGTGGGTTGGAACCATTGACCTTTTGGTTAGTGGCCTTGTGCTGTCACCACCGAGCCACCAGGGTTCCTTTGGAGTCACCCAGAGTACCATACAGAAATGGTGCTAAAGGTAATAAATGGGATATAGGAACGCTTAATGGTCAGGCATTTGGGGCTTTGGTTTTAGAAGACTTGAGTTTGAATCTTGACTTTTTAATATATATTAACAGTACAACCTTAAATGGTTACTTGACTGATTTGTGACTCAGTTCTTTTTCGACAAGATCTGACTCCTAGTGTTCTAAAACAATAGAGTGAAACTGCTTTCTCAGGTTTCTAGGGCTGTATATCTTTAGCCAAGCCGACTATCACATCTTTCTAACCTGAGTGACTGGTTTGAACCACTGACCTTTCATTTAGCTGACAAGCTCTTAACCACTGTGCCATCAGAGACCCTACATTTGTAAAATCAAGCAAGCCCCAACCCACTAGCATTCAGTTCATTACCACTCAGTGCTGTTGAGTCCGTTCTGACTCAGACCAATCCCATGTACAAAAGAAGGAAATACCGACTGGTCCTATGCAGTCCTCACAATAATTTTTCTTACAGCACATGCTCACTTTCATTGTCATCGAGTCAAGGCTTTTTGAACTGTTGCCAACCCTGTGGACTTCAGCTCAATTCGTAAGCACCATAGCACAAGGGTTCTATGTGGAGTGACCCTATATACGCTTTCCAAGACTGTAAACCTTTATAAGAACAGACAGCTCACAGAGCTACAAGGACTACTTTTAAGACTAGGCAATTCATATGGTTGTTGGTTCGGGTGGAGTCAATAGTGACTTGTGTGTGTTCCGAGAAACTGCTCCGAGGGATTTAAGGCTGTGATCATTTGTCCAGAAACAGATCCCCAGACTTATATGTCCACGCCCCTCTGAATCAGTTTGAATGTCCAACTGTTTTTGATGAACCACTGAATACTGAACACATTGTGCCACCCAGGCATGCGGGTTAATTCATAAGGCTGTTTATTGATCATATGCATTAAGTGTTCACTAAATTTTGGTTACAGCGTTGTAACCATAACATGATAAACTGTTCTCCTCTGATAATAATAGGACATAGAGCAGATGAATGTTCTCAACATTTTGTTGTTTCATAATTTGGTAGTCACAAAAGACAAAAGCAATCTGAAGTCTTCTTATTATTTCAGTTTCAGTGGCAGGGGGAAATCAGACCTAGATTGATGATGTGCCTTTGTTAATATAGTAGCTGGGCAGTTCATGCTCCTGAGTATTTAGTGCATGTCTGCATTACATGGTGCTGCATTTGCTCAAGGGCTTGAAGTGTTTCTTATTTATTTTGAATTCCAGTTCCAAGCACGGTATATTATACATAAAATGAATTTGACAAATGTGAGTTGTTCTATTAAATTCTTTAAAAATATTTTCAATTAAGATGTATATATGTTTATGAAATGATAAAAATGCTATTTGATCTTTTTAGATCATTTGGAAGCTACAGAAAACAATTTTTTAAAAAGACATTACTTACAGTCCTCCTCCCTAAAGGAAAGGAGCCCTGGGGCATAGTGGTTACTCCAGGGGCTGCTGCTGAGCAGGTCAGCAGTTTGAATCCCTCATGGACTCTGCAGCACCAAGACGGGCTTTCTGCGCTTGTGCAGCGTCCCACTCTTGGAAACCCACCTGAGAGTCTGTCTTGACCTTTGCGGTTACTGTGAGTTGGCATTCACGTCATAGTAGTGAGCTTGCTTTTTCGGGTTTATCTTAGCATTTTATGGTGCAACAGTCTTCTGTGTCTTTATGAATACACATTTTTTTTTCCCCACATGGAGTACTATAAGAAATACTTTCTGGTAGCCTCCTCTTTCATGAAATAATACACAATTAATATCACCCATGCAATTATATAGCTTTCTAAAATATCTGTAATTACCAAATTATCAAATTATAACTACAAAATCCACCATGCAACTTCAGTTTCTAGTACATGTGATACAAGTTCATTGTTGTCCTTGAACATTTATATTATAGTTAATTTAAGAATTTTGTATTAAATTAATGTTAAGTATTGTCAGGCATTCTTGCTGCCCTTCCCCTACAGCCTGTCCCCACTGTGTTCCCATAACACTGTGTAATTTACAGTAGTCCCTATGACCTTCTGTTGGAGAAGCAATCTGAATAAGTATCAGTTTATCTAAGTTTTTCTTCCACCTGCTACAGAGGGCCTCTCTAGTTTCACCATCACAACTTTGTAGTACACTGATTGGCTTTAGGGATGCTCAGTATTTATTGCATTGGGTAAATGTGATACAAAGGATTTCTTTAATGTGTTAAAAGGCAAAGATGGCTCTTTGAAGACTAAAATTTGCAAGACTCAAAGCATGGTATTTGCAACAGCATCATGTGTGTGAAAAAGCAATGCAATAAAAAAGTAAGATCAAAGAAGAATTATTGTCTTTGCATGATAGCGTTGACAAAGAATATACGCCATGGCCTGCCAGAAGTATGAACAACTGGTGTCAGAAACAGTCTAGCCAGAATGCTTATGCAAAGCAAGATGGAAATCAACTTTGGAAATGTCATCAGAAGGGACCAGGAGAAGGTCATCAGTAAGGAAGGAGGCCCTTGCTGAGATGTATTGGCTAAGCTGCTGCAACAATAGACTCAAAAGTAGAAATAATGGCAAAAATGGTATGGGACTGGCCTGTGAATTATCTGTTGGCTCACTTAGGACTCTTCAGGGTGGTTTGAATAGGGGCTAGGGGATCAAGCTTTCTACTTTCTCACCGACTGGTCATTAGATGTGGGCTGCCCTTGGGATCAGAGTGTCTGTGAGTGAGACAGGGGCTCCTTGCCCTCAGTGAGTTGTCTTCAGTGAGGCAGCTGATGAGCGTCACATGCATCCTGTGGTGTGAGAAGAGCATGTGCATGACATCATTGAAGACCCTACCTTCCAGGAAAGTTTGGCAAATACATTCCTATGGATATGAGCCGTTCCAAAATTAGAATGGTTTTGATGTCACCTAGCAACAACAATAACTAGTACTGGATTTTATTTTGCCTACCTCAGAGACACATAGATTTTTTAAAATTTTTGTTGTTGTCGCTCAGAGTTTATTGTTTTTCTTGTTTTCAGTATAAGGAGTAGGATAATGAGTTTGCTTTCTGAGACTTAGGCTTGAAGGATTCATCTTTCATCTTGGCTCCAGCAAAGTACCAAGAGATCAATAAATATTTTGTGTGACCAATAGATCCCATTAATCCAGTTCGGAACCTTGGTGATCATTGTTTGTCTTGGTCTAGAAGCCTTGCTGAAACCTGCCCACCATGGGTGACCCTGCCATTATTTGAAATACCGGCGGGATGGCTTCTAGCATTGTTGCTACAAACAACTTATCACAGTGCAATAAACTGACACATAAGTAGTGACAAAAGATTATTATTATAAAACTCTGATTTGTCATGCCAAAGCACTAAAATGAAGTAATAATTAATACATCCAGTGCTTTCTATTATTTCAGAAGAAAGCTCTACTGCCTTATTATGGCATATTATTTTCTTCAAAACATGGTTTATATATTTTCTAATCTTCGATTTAGCCAAACTGAACTACTATGTCTCTTCTGAATAGGCCCTGCTGTCTCATACTGGACAAATTACCATAGCTTTTCAAAGCATGATTTTCTCACCTGCTCAAAAGAAGTGTCGTCCTAGATTTTCATGCAAGAGTTTTATTGGAGTGTGGTGCCAGGACTAATACCTCCACAAGGGTGAAGAGCCAGTTTTGATGGAGAGGAATGCTGAATGCCTGAGCAGTCATAAGGAAGGATATAGAATACCTTACAAGAAACACTAGACTTGTTATGGGCTGTTGGCATAGTGGTAAGGGAAACACGGAGACTAAGCCTTATTGGGGACCCAAGTGGACTTAGATGAGATGGCTTTCCACAGTGAGGACAACTCATGAAGATCTTTTCTATCCCAGGTTGTCAGGGAGTCCTATGGGTGAGGTCATTGAAGACCCTCTCTCACTGGGAACATTTGCCAATACATTCCTATGGACACAAGAGTTGTCCAAACCATATCCCTCCCTGGTTGAACCGGGCCAGGAGAAGCAATGAGTCCAAATCATGCACATAAACCCTTTCTTTGGTTTAGTGGTCAGTAATCTTTTGGAGAGTTATCACTGTAGATCTTATAAATACTCATAAAGATCAGAGCTCAGTAGGCTGATGAAAAACTCTTATTTAATGGCAGTGGAAATGGAAAGGGGACAGAGAGTCAATTGCCAAGGAGTCAATTTGGACTCTTGAGACTCCCATGTGGATCTGAGTAGAAGAGAGCTCCACAGGGCTTTCAATGACTGTTCACTGAAAGTAGATTTCCAGACCTTTCTTCCTAGTTGCCTGGGTGGACTCTCCATATCAGCTGTTAACAGTTGAGTCCCTTAACTGTTGCATCATCCAGGGATGAGGATGTAGGGTGTTAGTCTAGATACCGACTGTTCTTTCTTGGGTAATGTTAGAAGCAGTTGCTGACAGATGGCAAACAGTCACTGCTCCAGGAAGTGTGGGGTAGAAGGCCATCTCTTATGCTATTTATAGGCATTCAATTTTCCTCCAAAATGAAAAATTTCAAATTATCTTATTTCAAGAAATTCTTTGAAACTAGATTGAGAATGATGGCCTGAATGTTGGGCTATTTTCTTCTAAGGAATCCTGGAAGCTGAATGTATGGGAATAGATTTAGCTGATGGACTTCCAAGGAAACACTTGAGGAAATTATTAGACTGTGCCATGAGATTTTAGTGTATTTATTTGGTTGTTCTTTTTTGTGGCAAGAGGAGTATGTTGTTTTAAAAAACAGACATTTTTATTCTTGGAAGAAAATGATCTCCTAAAAGACTTTTAATATGCTTATTTTTACTTATTTTTATTGCTTGATGAAATAAACTGTAAAATTCACAGTGGTAATCTAAGAGTCCTTCCAGGTTACACGTTGAAACGACTACAAATCTGAATCTGAACACTTGGATTGAATCAGGCCATCTTTGATTTAAATTACATACACATGTTTCCTCAAGTCTTGGTTTTAGAACTACTACAGAAAAAATATTTTGAAGTTAGAAACCTCACCCCTGTCTTATTCTTTTTTTCTTCCTGTTTTGTTCATGTACATATGCACATTTTCACAGTTGCCATCCTAGTCTCTTTAAAACGTTTCTATTTTAGCTTTTTTAAGACCAAACTTCCTGCTATAAAATTCTTTCTACATTTTACAGTCTTCATATTTAGAACTTTAATGCCTACATAGTCCCCCTCAGGTCAATATGCCACAGCTGACTTAATCATACCGCACAGACTAATTTGTTTATATTCTAGATACATACTTCTCAATCACTAAACTTTATCATTAGCTTTTTCACACATCAGACTTGAAAAGATGTAAAGCACTGCATGGCCACATAAACACAAAAGTGACTCTTTTATGAAGCAGTCAGTATGTTGAGTGACAGCCATTAAGCTTTCTCAACAGCCAATGGTTGAGCCAGAAACATCAAACCTCCTCTGACAGGCAATCACCAATGTCCACAAATTTACAGAATGGATAAACATGTCTATGTAGTACTGCCTTACAATGGAACCTGGATGGCATAGAGCTGTTCTCAGCATCCCACACAATGAGTTTAATAATTTTAACGAGCCCACAAAGTAAATTACACTTAATTGCAGTTAGGTTCCTCTGCAGACAGCTTCAAAGAGGAAGGGTTCCCTTAGAAATGTGGCATCTAATGATGGACATTTCAAAACCAGAAAGACCAGACTCTCCTGCGGTGTTCCTTGGGTTCAGGGAGAAATTCTGAGGAGAATCTAAGAGGGAAGATAGTGTTGGCATGAAGCTGACATGTTTTGTTGCTAAATGATGTCAAACATAAATCTTCATTTAACTCTGAAGGAAATCAAGGAGAATTTTAGGATGGAAATCAGGTTATTGTCAAGAATTTGGACTAAATCTTTCCTGGGGATGGGAAATGCATTTCTTTTTCTCTGGCAACACATCATTAGTCTGCATAGAATGGAGCTATTGCTTCTGCAGAAAGACAACAGGTCTGAAACGGATGCTACGACTAGGTTCAGTACACACAGTGTGCATGTCAGACCCATGGAAAGGAGAAGGGGTTCTGTCTTCCTCCTGTGGGATTTGGGTCTGTCAAAACCCATGAGTGGAATTTAGGTGTCAACACTGCCAAACAGCACACACTGTGATTAGGCAAGCTGAGCTCTCGCTAGAATGGAAAGAAGAGATAGGGAATGTAAAATGCTCTCAGTTCTGTGAGGCAGCTCGATTGTTTCATGCCTCCGGTTGGCGGCTTTTGTCCTGCAGCACATGGGCAGGTGCTGTTGTTGGAAACGCCCGGCTGGAGTGGCTGCTCCTGAGATCAGTCGGTGTCTGAAAGCTGACAGAAAGAACGCTTGCCTTCCTTTCCTAGAAGATTTTGAGGTGAGAAAAAAGGATGACAATGTAATTTTATGTCTGGAAAACCAGACCATGATATTTAAGTAAAGACAATGATAAGAGAAAAAAATCATTTTTCCTCTCATGAAGTATAAGACTCTTCTCCTTTTTAATCAGTGCTCAGTCTTTTTGTACCTGGTCCTCTTGGAGGCTGCCACGGACGTGAGGAGAAGAGTGACAGAGCAGAGTGGGTTAGAGTCTGAGCTAAAAACACAAAATCCCATCTATTAGGATTGACCATTAGCTGCCCTTGATTATAAATTGCTATATTTGCTAAGATTTAATTTGCTATTTTGTATCCATCTAATAGGGGCGTTGCCAGTGCTATATAGGGTAAGTGTTGAACTGATAAACACTAGGTTGGTGGTTCAAATGCACCAGTCAGTCCTTGGAAGAAAGACAAAACTGTCTGCTCCCATGAAGGTTGATAGCCTGCATGACCCTATATAGGAGTTCAAGGGGTCAGAATCGACTTGATAGCAGTGGGTTTTAGGTCGATCCAATGGAAACCTTGTGAAGAGCAAATGTGATCATTTACAAGGTATTTACATCATGACTAGTATACTGCGTACAAATCCATGATATTAATTGACTAGATTAGATTTGTAGATGATAGGGACACATTTCTCGAAAGGTGTCTGGTGTGGCATTTACATAATCTCCTGTTAACTTGCAAAGGGGTTGAGTCTAGTCTATCAATCAGGTTGGCAGCTTCATGACCTCATTTGGGAGGCCCAAAAGGAGATAAGTAGCTCACTGGAGGTCGGATACATGCTCAGTCCCTGTGAGACATTCCTGTTGATAAGCCACATGGACACACACTGATGGAGCTCTGAAGCTGGAGGAGCCACGTGGAGACCCACACCAGCACTGCGATGCTTCTGCCACCCTGGATCCCAAAGACTTTCCACCCACTTGTCTCTGATCTTCCTGTATACACTGTCATTGTGCATGCTGCATGAGTCTGAAGAGAATTTTATAGATTGGTATTGGGCATATGAATCCGGCTTATGGTCTTGACTAGGATGCTTTCTTAATATACAATCGCTCTTTGATATAAAGTTGTCCCTTACACACATATGAATCTCCTTGAATTTGTTTCTCTAGTCTATCGGGACTAACATGGTCTGGTGTATGAGTATGCCTCTTTTGCTTATGCTGTGCATTTTTTAAAAGGCTAGTAGTATTTTAAGATTTGCAATTTTTACACAAAACTTAATTATTATTTCTTCTTGAGAAAAAAAGGGGTGGTGGTCGCGGGAGCTATTCTACCACTAAAACTCAGCTCTCCCTGAAGCTTCCTTGGTGTGTGCTGTGGAGTTGACTTCTTTGGACTCCTTGCAAAGCAGAGTAAGATACTGTGGAGGGCTGAGCCATCCCCTCATCTTTGTTATGTTTGAGCCCATAGTTGTAGCCTCGGTGGCCATCCATCTGTCTTCCTTTTTTTCATTGACCCTCTACATTAGCAAGCATGATGTCCTTTTGCAGCTCTGTGAGAGCTGAGCAATTGCGAGCCCTTTTAGAAAGCAGTCTGCTCTGTTTGGTTCAGTCCACTCACCACCACTTCCTGAAACTCTGGGGCCAAGTGTCAGGTGCCATTGATCATTGAGCTTGCTGCATAGTCTCACAGCAGAGAAAAGGTTTCCCATCAAAAATAAAACACGATTGAGAGGATAGAGTTTACAAAAATTAGGAAAGAGCATTTAAACTATTTTTAGGAAGTAAAGAACATACTGAAGCATATATGAGTGCTTCAAAGAATTCACAGGAAGTTACATTATCTATCAATTCCAGTTTTTCTATGATCTTTTTGTCCAATGGTTTTATTGGCCTATAATTCACATATCACACAATTCAAAAGTTCAGTCACATCAAGAATTATATAATCATAACCACAAACAGCTTTAGAACCTTTTCTTCATTTTTGTCCATGACCTTCTGGAAGCACCCTCATCCAAAGGCTTCTTGAACAACCTGGGTTTGAACTGCTCAGATGCACTATCTGCAGTTTACCCACTCCCTTCCCACCGTAATCTCCCATCTCTGTCTGTGTTATAGACCTGTGAGCGCCTGTCTTGTCGCTACTCAGATGCCACATGGGACTCATTGTCACTGGTTATCAGTGAATGAGCAGTTGGTCTTTCCAAATGGCTTACCTCTCACACTTTCACACCCAGCCCCTCCTTGGAGTCACAGATGTGTTCAATAGATACCCCCAACCCTTCAGCCCACCCCAATAGCAGTAGGGAAAAAAATCTAAGTATAATTGGGCCCACATAGTTCCAACCCTTGCTGTTGGAAGGTAAATGTAACATGCAAGGAAATTGTAAATGTGTTAAAGCTTATAGTTCTCTCTCTCTCTGTTCATGGAGGATTATTTGTGGCTCCAGCACGGAGTCACTCGATTGTGACCCAATAACTACAGGGCAGAAACAAGGATGGAAGAGACTCTCTTTGGAGCCTGAAATTACCAGAATGGCCCGTGGTACTTAGTTTTCTTAAAAGCATCTAGAGCCATCTGTTGCATTTCATACAGCCTCATTATTCTTAAAGTGGTCCTGGTGGTTGCTGAATAAATCACTAAAAGAAAACAACACCAAAAGACTTTAGGTCTCATGTATTTTTCCTCATTGTTTCTGAGTTCCGCTAGCATTCTAATAAGTCTTCTTGCTTGCTTGTTTTTTATTTATGCTTGAATGTGTGTATTTTAGTGCCATAACTCATTTATATCTTCTACATTTTTATTTATTGCACACAGAGTACAATAATAATAAAACCACCCGAATTTCATTCTTCTACTGCACTCTGATTAATTCCTTCTCAAGGCATCATAGAGTAACTACATCTGAGTTCATGGTTTGGGGCTTGAAATCAATACCATACCCCAAATTGAACATCTTTTGTGCAAAAATTCACTTTCCCTACTTTAGCTGAAGCTTTTCTTTTTCTTTTTACTTTTAGCCAGTTAAAAGCATAAGTATTCAATTAGGCAGAAGTCTTCTTCCAATCATCCTTGCCAATAACTTCTTACCCATAAAAGAAACATAACAAAACACCCTACCAACCAGTTGATTCTGATTCATAGCAACCTTGGAGGACTGAGCAGAAGTGCACCTGTGCATTGTTGAGGCTGTACATTTTTACAGGGGCAGAAACTCTTCTTTGTTCTCTCCTGGAGTAGTTGGTGAATTTGAACCCCTGCCTTTGTGGTTACTAGTCCAATGTGTAACCCACTACACCACCAGAGCTCTCACAGGGGAGTGATAATTAACACTAGATAAATGACCCAAAAGTGATACATTTATTGTAGTAGTCTGTGTAAACAACATGGACTTGAATGTCTCAGAGCTATTTACATGCAACTTTGCTCCTTCTCACAGTTATATGAGAGTGAAATGTGAAAAGAAAGAATTGAAAGTTAACCTTTCCTTTTTTTTTTTTTTTACTGGCTGGTTGTTTTAGTAGGAGAGATCAGTGGGCTTTTCTTCTAAGATTGCTGCTGGGTGGTCTTGAATTGTTAACCTTTTGGAGAGTAGCTTTTGGTTAGGACCAGATTGTACAACTCAGCAATTCCAGGGCTGTGTGAAGGTATGGTCGCAGACAAGGCCAGATCCTCAGTGGCTTAAAACTTTCCAGATTGATTCTTGTCCACCTTTCTGCTGAGGGAGCTGTAACTTTGCTCAAGAATGAAAGCTGACAGATACTTGACATGGAGACATCATTCCCACACTGTTCATGGCTGGCAAGGAGAGCCACAGGATCTCAGGCAGGCCATTAAATCCCTCTGCTCAGGAACAGTGAAGGAGTTTTGGTGGTGCGGTGACTAAAATACTTGACTACGATTTGGAAATAACAGTTGGAACCAGTCAGCAACTCTGAGGGGAAAGATGTGGCTGTCTGTTTCTGTAGATTACAGTTGGGAAAACCTATGGAGAAGTTCTGCCCTCTCTTGTAGGGTAACTGACCTCATGTGGACTTGGCAATAATGGAGTATGGGGCCCAGAAGCATCACCATGTCACTGTCATTCCCTATTTTTTGTAAAGTGACCAGACTTACTGCTTTTGGCAGGACAGTCCCGTTTTTACACAATTTTCCGCTGTCCCCCAGCGTTTTAAAAAAGTCTCGATTTTTGCAAAGAATGCATGACAAGCTAGGGAATGCATGACAAGATGGGAGAATGGAAGGGAATATACCCCCTGTAACAGCCCCCCTCCCCCACCGGTCAGTGGTATCCCGCTTTACCAAGGTTAAAATCTAGTCGCTTTCATTTTTTAGCCACATCAATCTGGGTAGCAGTGCCTGAGGTCAAAGAGATAGGGAAATGCAATTTTATCAGGTTCTGTGAAGGAAAAAGATGGTGTAATCTTTCTTGTAAAATAAGGCTTTGCATTCTAAGGAAACACCGTCTTTTCCGTATCTGTCAATTTTCGTTTCTCCAGGCACCTTGGTGGCTACTGGTTACATACTGTGATGCAAACTGCAAGGTCAGCAGTTCAAAACCACCATGGGAGGAAGATGAAACTTTCAACTCCTGTAAAGATGTGCAGTCTTTTAAACCCGCAGGGCCAGTTTTACCCTGTCCTACAAGGGTGTCTGAGACTGCAACTCTTTGTGGGAATAAAAAGCCTCATCTTTTCCCAGAGGAATGGGTGATAGTTTCAAGCTGCTAACCTTGTGGACCAAGTCTACAAAGGGCGTTCTTTGAGTCAAAATCAATATAATGGCAGTGAAATTTTGTTTTTGTTGTTGTTTTTTGAGGGAGCACGATTATTAGAAAATACAACCCTCCCCCCCCACCCCCAGATCTTTTGTGCAACCAAAGTGTAGCCTTCTATTAATAAAGTTCAGCATGGCCAGAATCCTGGGTCCAACCCCTGACTTAATAAATAAATAAATGCTTCCTGTTCACCAGACACCAGGTGATGGTTCTAACAGCATCCGCAGGGAACCACCGAGGCTGATGCTCGATTTGAAAACTCTGATCAGCTTCTCGTAATGTGCAGCCTTGGGTCCCCCAGGACGAGAGCACAAAAGGACCTTGGAGTTTTCTTTCGTCCCGCTGTGCTTTGTACTTTAAGGTTTTGATCTTATATTTGGGTATGAAGAAGAAATAAACTCAGCTCGGATGTTGGTGCCCCTCAACATTTGTTCTTTGTATTGAGCATGTGGATTATAAATTATGCTACTAGAGCAAGTCATTCTTGTCACTGGGGTTTCCCAGGAAGATGGCAGAATCGACTCAATGGAGTAATTTGTCAAAATTTATTTTCACTTGTTCCTCTGGGAAAGAGAGCTGGTTGAAGCAGAATGGTTGGTGGTTTGAACCCACGGGCTGCTCAAGGGCTTTGGAAACTCAGGATGGCAGTTCTATGAATTGGAATTCAGTTGCTGGCAGCCAATTTGATCCTTCCTTGTAAGAATAACACCAATTCATTACCATTTGGTTCCTGAATCTCTTATCTTGCTTGTGGAATTATGAAGTGGTAAGAATTATTTTTCAGATTAATTTCCCTTCCAACCTCTGAGCTATTATATAAATAATGTATATACATACATATTTATTTATCAGCTCTTACTGCTGGGATGAATGAAAAGTACTTCCTTCTCAGTTACATGTTTTACTACTCCAAGGGATAATTCACAGTGTTTGATGCCAATAAACAAGATAATGACTGATTATAATTGAATGATTTTTTTGTGTGTGTTATGGGTCACGTCAAAAGACTTGGCAGTTTATTTGATCATAATTGAATCCTGCTTTATTGACATTAAAATAACATTCTGTAGCATTGGTCCCTGTGGTGGAGGTAGTCTCATCTGGACATATGGCAATATTAGGGCTTAGGTGGGCACATTATTTTCCTATGTAGAAACTCATGGAACCTGTCAGGAAATTTAGTGAATGGAAGATCATCTCTTAATTGGTCCCCCAGCTGACATGCTCTGGCCTTTTTTGCATTTCATTTAGTTCTCCTTCCCCAAAGGGTAAAACTGTTTAAAGCAAGACCTCTTCCAATGCTGGATTTCACGCGTACTCCTCATACTTGCCCTCGCCTGCTGGAGGAGTTTTCAGTATTCACAGTAGTCTTCCCTTTCCAAAGAAAGTCCATGAATCCAAATCTCCACCCAGGGAATCCAATTCTCTGTAAACACAGGCAAGAACTTTGGTTTAATAATAACTGAGTTTTACTTTTTTGATAAAAATGCTCTTTTGTGGGATTTCTGGGTTCATTCTCTAAAACCTTTTTTTCTAAATAAGCTAAGGATCTACTTCCTTCACTAATTCCCCAGATGGCAGTCACCTGTTTTCATTCCTCACTGTCTTCTGTGAACAACAAATATCACTTAACTCAAATGTCAAAGCTCCGCTTCTCAACGCTTCCCTATACAAGTCTTGCTCGTCAGCACATTTCAAGGTGAAGAGAAAGCACTGTAAATAGGGAGTAACCCTAATCACCCCAAGTGAAGTCATGTGAAAAGCGTTTGGATAAATACAAATCCATAATGCCCAGGCAAGTTGCTACATGAATACATGATACAAGGTACTGAATGAATACAAGATACAGGATTTACTGGATTCTGTTTATTTGGAGATTATTTGGACTGTGACCTATACAACAAATGAATAGGGATCTTTGTAGCATCATGAAAATAAAAGACCCCGAGCTTGGGCTAATTTCGATGGATAGTGCTGGACTCAAGGTCATCTCTATTGGGCGCCAAAGGGAGGAGACCAAAAGTGAAATATGGTCAAAGAGAGTTTTGGGAAAGTAAACTATTTCTTGGCAAGAATCTAACCTGGACATTTTTTTAGGAGTTTAAAGTGCTATCATCTCTGACCTATTCCTCTTTGCCTTGGAATGCACTAAATTGTGAGACTTGCCTCCGGAAGCCTTGCAAAGTGCAACTTTGCGAACACGCCAGCAGTGTGTTCTGTGGCTGGATGAGACTGGGAAGGCTTTCCCATGGACCGATGCCCAGTTTCAATATTCTTTTCTTGAATGCTTAAACAGATGTGCACATTTTTCTCTATTTTTTTGACTCAGAAACTTAGAAGAAATTACTCAAAAAAATTACTCAAAGTAAAATATTTAGATGTGGAAAAAATATTTATAATGAAAGATATATTTGCTTTATCTTCACCTAGCTCTTGCTCTGCTCTGCATTCCACTTGGGTTTCTGTTTAGTAATGTTACAGCTACTTTTAAGCCAAAAAATGCTCAACAACAAAACTGTTAGAGAAAAACTAGCTGCTAGAGATGGTTTGTGACCTTGAAATCTGTGCTCTTATTCAATACTTGATCAATACTTCTACATTCAATTTAGAAGTTTTGTCATGTGAGAGAAGATTTCTCAAACTATTTAATTTTCCACACTATTTTACTTAAAAAGAGCCCTGCTGACACAGTAGTTGCATGTGGGCTGTGATCCGTATGCTCGGCAGTTTGAAACTGCAGCAGCTTCTCCAGAGAAAGACTGGGCTTTCTACTCTGCATGAATAGTTACAGACTCAGAAAAGCAAAGTCAGGCAGGACTTGACGGCAGTGACTTTGGTTTGGTTTCCCTTTCATCATTTTATCAGGTATTAGATGATAAAATGGTTGAGTGATCAAAATGACAAGCCTTTCATGGCAATTTTGAATAGCTGGTTCTCAGGTGCTGTCTGGTCAGTTTTGATTGAAAGTGACCTCGGGTACAGCAGGCTCTACCGCCTCCTCACAAATGTTGTAGATGCTATTTAATATATTTATAGTACAAGTAATTATTTCCTGTTAATCGTTCTCCACTTGTCTCCCCACTTCATAGTTTCAAGCGGTATTTACTTCGTTGATATATGCAGGGATA